>CM035408.1:118750216-118967716 GCA_020310875.1 Ceratopteris richardii
TACATTAGTTATTTTTCTTTTTAAATTTCTTCAAGCTTTAAACTCTTTTTTTATGCAGCTTATGCCTAGGACAAAGAAGACAACAAGGAAGTTGTACCCTCAAGATCAAGAGAAAAATTACCAAAATCAAGATGGAAAAGGACCTTCTCCCTAGACAACTACTCAAGGCCTTGATGCATCAGAGAAGTCTTCAAAGAAAAGGGTCCATTACCATGTTACGTCTTTGAGGGAGATAAGACGGGCTCAAAAGTTTGTGGGACTCCTTATCCCCAGACTTCCTTTCATGAGAGTTGTCAAGCAAATTTCAGTGAGTCTCTATTCCATTATGAACACCATGTCCTTCGTAAACGTGAATTGGCAAACTCAAGCTCTTCTATGCTTGCAAGAAGCTGCAGAAGACTTTGCAATCGACTTCATAAATGATGCTTACTTATGTGCAGCTCATTGTCACAGGGTGACATTGATGGCAGAAGATTATGTGATTGTATCAAGGCTCATATATAAGTTTGATAAATCTATTGTGCCTATTGAGAAGCATGAACAAAAGTTCTTTGATATTCTCAATATACCTCCAGCACAAGCACCTAAGTCATCAATTGTAATTGAAGAGGTCCACCCTCAGGTCCCTCATGATCATGAAACAAGAAATGCAGCAAATTGTGAGGAGGAGAAGAAAACGCAGGGTTTGTTATCAGAGGAAAATGTTATCCTGAACCAGATTCAGAAAGTGCAAAAGGCACATAAAGAACTTAAAAAAGGAGATGGGTAGGTGATAGTAAATGCTGCAATGCCATGGCAAGAGGAATATATGCTTGATATAAAACTAGAAGACAACAAAATGCTGAGAGACTTCAATGTTGAAATATCTGATAGTGTAGTCAATATTGCACTCAGGTATTATTTACAGGCCATAAAATGATCATGTTTTCTGTAACATGGTATTTCTTATATTGAATTTATATTTCTTGAATTCTAGGCTCCTTCTACAACAATGTGAGGAAGCAGTTCCAAGAAAATTTTTCATCATACATCCTCTTGTGACTCAGTGATTTTTGCATAACTAGGGAGATGTGAAATTCTTTCTTAAGAATTTTATAGAACAGGTAGAATATATTATCTTCCTCTATATTGAAAATTAACTTTTCATCTTCATTTTGAAATAAGTAACATTATTTTTAATACAGAAGTTATTTTTACATGCCACTCATTGTCAGGGCCCACTGGAGTCTTATTATCATTGACTTCAATGAATATCAAGCACTTTTCATGAATTCCCTCCAATCACAACATGGAAACTGCAAAGTGTAAGCCTTGCCTTACATTTTGTAATGTTCTATTTTAAAGCCTTGCCATCCATTTTGAATTCAAGTTTACCTTGCAGTGCTGCTAAGCTTCTCAAACACAAATTGATTAGAATTTTCTTGGAATTCCTAAATTGAATGAAGAAAAAAGGTTTGGATACATTCAAATACATGTGCCACTATAGAAAGACGACACCTCATGTGGCTGGAGAGTGATTGCAAATGTAGTAAGGTCCTTGGAAAGAAGGTTTTACAGTCCTGAGTTAAACTTGTTAGACTATCCAGATGCATGGGTCATCTTGATCAGGGAGAGAGAGCCATTATGAAACATGCAATATTCCCTTATGATCCAGACTCACCTCCACCACCACCACTAGATAAAAACAAGCCTGAAGAAAAGAAGAAAGGGTTTCCTGTTCAGTCTCCATTGAAGCATGGGCCAAAGAATAAGAGTAGAGGTCAGGGCTCCAAAAAGGGCCACAAGCAACACAGAGGTCATGGCTCCAAAAAGGAAGAAAAGAAGGGTGAAACAATATATTTTTTGAATGTAAGATTGTAATCTAATTGTAACCAACATATGTTGGAAGATTTATTTATGTACAAATTGTATGTAATTATGCCAATCTTCATCTAGAAGATGGTCATTGTAACTATATTTATATGCCTTGAGTAATATAATGTTGAATTGATCCTCTTGAGAAGTAAGCAAAAGTGACTTCATTGCATGGTTAAGGCATCATCAAAATGTCTATTTCATGTTTTTTCATTATTCTTGTTGAAAAGTTAAATGTGAGGAGGAAAAAAAAGGTTTTATGACATGACCGATACAAGCGATATGGACAATCGGAGAATTTTGGATGGCCCGTATCGCTTGTATTGGTCGTGTCATTTTCCATTTTGTCATACCAACCTCTCAAGGCAACTATGCATAAGATGAGTTCACATGGAAACTGTTGCAGAGCTTAAAAGAGCAAAAGGCAGAGAAAAAGAGGGGCCCCAAAATTTTTCCGATTTGGACACTTTATTTTTGTATAATAGCCATTTTGTAACATATTTTCCAATGTAAATGCACTAGAGGAGTCCTCTAGATGCATACCCATGAAGATTAGCAGCTTACCCATGTAAATTAGTAGGAAATTAACCTTTTCATGAATAAAGTGCCAGTCTCTTGTGTGAAAGGACCATTTTTAGGGCACATGTATATAAGTCAATTTGTGACTCTTTGTAAGCACTTTTTTTCATTGTGAGAATCAAGAGCACAGAATTTCGAATTTGTGTCTTCTTCTCTCTGTATCTTCTTCTTTGTGAGCTTGTGTGCATGTGTGATGCTTGAAAAGAGTGTTTGGAAGTGTTGTCTATGCATGAAAGTGTTTGTTTGTTGTTGTTAAGGTGTGTGTGAAGTGTAGGAAGCGCTGAAGTGTAGGAAGGTCATTCCCATGACTCATTATTTTGTTCATAAATTGAAGCAGAAGTGTCAGATTTGAGTGAAAAGACGATCGTTGCCATGCGTCTTCTCGAGAGCTTTGAAATGAATCTGCTATTTGCTATATTTGGAGTTTTCAGGTAAGAGAAAAGCTCGATTTACTGTTAGCTGCTGCTCTAAGTATCACGACTCCATAACTGATAGTTGAAGCTTGTTTGGATTAGACTTAGACTTATTTGGACTCTTTGCTAAACTTATTTGCATTGACCATCATTTGAATGCATGTCTTCATACACTCAGCTAGGTTGGATACTCCTCGGATTGATAAATAAAGCGTGAATCTCCACTATATGCACTTGAGGGGGATCGAGGTATAGTCTCTTTCTCCACAAGTCCCTGTTGATGTATAAAACACCACAAGAAATGAATTAATGTGACACTAGAACACCTCTATGGTCACCATTAACTCATTGCCACTCCAAACTTTGAGAAATGATAGCCTAAAGTGAGAACTTTGCTTCTACAGAAATTCCTAGTCACTAAAATGACATACCTTCAGTATTTTGCTAATTTCTCTTAGTTCAAGTATTATTTCTCCATGAAACTTTAGAGGATGAGACTAGAAGAGTAGAGATTTCCAATAAGCTATCATATGCATGAAAGGAATCTCTAGAACTCAAGTTCTGGCCCTCACAAGATGACCCTGTATGACCTTCCAAAACTGGAAATCTTGCCTTCTTTAGTAAATTTCGGTGTCCAAAAATAAAAATTCGATGCCTAGCATCGAATTTCAGTCAAGGTCGATGCCGGGCATCGACTTTGAGCTTTTTTAGCCTCTTTTTCTGCACCAGAAATAGCTTCTTTTACACACACATGAAGAAGATCACTTGTATGCTAGAAGTCGATGCCAGGCATCAACTTTATGCTGAAACTCGATGCCAGGCATCGAGTTGCTCCACAAACCTCATGTTTTTAAAAGATTCAACAACAGGTAACACACAGAGAATAAAAATAATGACTTATCAGCACAAACTCGATGCCAGGCATCGAATTGCTTGGAAAACTTGAACTTTTGAATTCATCACACAGTAGGCAAGCATGGAGATGATGGAGAGAGTCTCATACACAGAACTTTACTCAGTTCTTTCTCATAGCTATGAAAACTCAGAAGTTTTACAGATGCTTTCTCACTCAGAGAAGCCCGACTATACTGAGTCGTATAAAATGAACTCCTTCTCTCTTTCTATCACTCTCTTCCACTTCTTCTCTCTCACTCTCTCTCACCGCGTCAGTTAATACAAACTAACTTATATAGATTTTCTCATTCCCGTGATTTTTAAAAAACTTCTAGAACTAAAGTGAACTAACTTTACAAATATGATACACTTGTGAATTTGTCCCTTCACATAGGCATGGGGTTTTCTTCCTAAGATTTGTCCTTCAAATACATGTTCAATTAGTGATTGTTTCTCCAACAGCTCCCCCTCAATCACTAATTGACATTCCCTGTTTCTTCATATCATCTTCTTTTCTTTTACTCCTGCCATGCTTTTGAATCTGCTGGTCTTCACACCATCCAAGCTCTTTGTCATTATGTCTGCTATCTGATCTTTAGTAGAAATGTACTCCACTTCAATCTCCTTCTCCATTACCTTTTCTCTGAGAAAATGGTACTATATCTCTATGTGCTTTCTCCTTGCATGAAAAACTGGATTTGCTGCAAGATAAAGTGAACTCATATTATCTCCATGTATTGTAGGTGTACCTTGATCAATGCCTAAGCTTTTGAACAATGTCTGCATCCATATGACCTCCTTAGCTGCTTCCACAAGTCCTTTGTACTCTGCTTTAGTTGATGATAATGCTACTGTATGTTGTTTCTTTGAACACCAACTTACAAGCTTATCACCAATATATATCATGTAACCATGAGTTGATCTCCTGTCATCTTGATTACCTACCCAGTCTGAGTCACTGTAGGCTCTCAACTTCAAATCTGATGTAAAAGGATAATATAATCCTTCCTTTATAGTTCCTTTGATATAGCTGAGAACTCTTTGACGTGCAATCCAATGTGGGTCCTTTGGACAATGCATGAACTGTGACAAAACTCCCACTGCATAACTAAGATCAGGTCTTGTTAGTGTAGCATAAATCAAACTACCCACTAGAGATTGATACTTCCTCATATCTTTGTATTCTGCACCATCATATTTACTGAGCTTGTGATTAACTTCAAGTGGAGTTGAAGCTTCTCTGCAATTTTCCATATCAAACTTCTTCAATAGATTCAGAAGATACCTTTCTTGTGATACATATATGCCATGATCTATATAAGTGACTTCCATTCCAAGAAAGTATGACAACTTTCCTAGGTCACTGATCTTGAACTCTTTCTCAAGTAATCTCTTTACCTCCTTGATTCCTTCATCTGAAGTACCTGTGATTATAATGTCATCTACATAAATACAAATGTAGATTGTACCTTCCTCTGTTCTTTTGATAAGTAGACTTGAATCTCCTTTTGAACTTTGATATCCAAGATCATTGAGATACTTCACCAGTCTATAGTTCCATGCTCTTGGAGCTTGCTTCAATCCATACAATGCTCTTCTCAAACTGCAAACAAAATTTGGATACCTGGAATCTATAAACCCTTGAGGTTGTTCCATGTATACCTCATTTGATATGTATCCATTCAAGAATGCATTTTTTATATCCAATTGACTTAGGGTCCATCCTTTTGAAGCTGCAATAGCAATGATTGTCCATATAGTTGACATCTTAGCTACAAGACTGAATGTCTCATCATAATCTATGCCATAGGTTTGGGCATAGCCTTTCACTACCAGTCTAGCTTTGTATCTGGCTATACTTCCATCTGCAAGCTTCTTCACTTTAGAAACCCATTTATTTCCAATTACTTTCTTACCATTTGGTTCAGGAACAAGTTCCCATGTCTTGTTCTCCTCCAGTGCATTGAACTCTTCCTTCATTGCTTCTTCCCATTGCTTCTTACCTTTAGCTTCATCATAGTTCTGAGGTTCTTCATCATCTTTGACCATATATGCATAGTTCTTCTGAGTTATGTAAGAAGTATCATAAGAATACCATTCTGGTTGTCTTCTAGTCCTGCTTGACCTTCTTGGTTCACATTCTTCATAAGTGTCTGGATACACCTCTTCATCAAATATAGGAGCTTCTTCATTTCTTCTTGTTGATCCACTTCTGGTTGTACTTGCTTGCATATAGTCTTCATCTCTATTCACCTACACAATTGATTTTCCTTTCTCACATCTTCTTACCTCTTCTTCAAATTCTTCAGCTGTATGACTTTGATCTGCATACCAACTTTTCTGTTCATCAAATGTAACATCTCTAGAAACAATAAATTGTTTGGTTAGAGGATTCCACAACCTGTAACACATCTGCTTTTCATCATAACCAATGAACACATATTTTTCTGCCTTTGGTTCAAGTTTATGCCTAAGTTGTGATGGCACATAAGCATATGCAATTGATCCAAACACTCTACAATGATCTAGTGTTGGTTTCTTACCCCACCAAGCTTCATATGGAGTCATTCCATTCAGAGCTGCACATGGTAATCTATTCACAAGATATGTGGCTGTATTTACAGCCTCAACCCAAAGATAATTTGGACAGTTCTTCTCCTTTAGCATAGCTCTAGCAAACTCAACCAAAGTCCTGTTCCTTCTTTCTGCTACACCATTTTGTTGTGGTGTATACCTGCAGGTTATTTCTCTCTTAATACCTACATTCCAAAGATAATCATTGAACTCTTGGGAGAAGTATTCTCCCCCTCCATCAGACCTGAGTCTTTTAAGCTTTTGACCTGTGACTCTCTCTGCATATGCATGAAAATGCTTGAAAGCTCCAAACACTTCTGATCTTTCCTTCAAAACATATAATGTTATCCATCTTGTAGCATCATCAATGAAAAGAACATAATACCTTGAGCCATTGATAGATCCTTCTTTTGTTGGTCCCCATACATCTGTATGAATGAGCTCAAGTACTCCATCATGTTTGAATCCTTTCTTTTGAAATAGTAACCTGTGTGCTTTACCCATTTGACATGCTTCACATTTATAAACCATATGTTGACTTTGCACATTTGGTAATCCTAGTACAGACTGATTAGCAACCATAGCTTTAATTCCTCTTTCATTGAAATGACCTAATCTCTTATGCCAGAGATCAAGTTATGTAATCACTGCTTCACCATGTGTGAGCAAAGCTTGACCAATGTTCCCTTGCACTCTTAAAGTAAAGAGTCTACCTTCTTTCTTACCAGAGACAATCTGATTATATCCATTCTCTGGATCTTCCACAAATACTCCTTCATTTGTAAACCCGACTTGAAAACCTTTTTCAACTATCTGTCCCACACTAATCAAGTTTTTAGGTATTGTAGGAACATACAAAACATTGGTTAGCAAATCTGCTCCATTCTTGCATTTCACTTTTCCAATTGAATGTACACTATGTCTGGTATTATCACCTGTTTGAACACTATGGCTAGAAATGCCTTTTTCCAATTCTGACATCAATTCTATGTTTCCTGACAAATGATTAGAACATCCAGAGTCAATATAAAATACCTTTAGATCTTCTTTATCTGATGTGCTGATTGAATTCATCATCAATGATGTATGACTTTCATTCTGTGTGTCATTTGCATAGTTATAGTAGGTGGTGTTGTAGGATTGATTCTGTCCCCAACTTCTTCCTCCACCTCTACCATAGCCTCCTCTTTGACTTTGTCTACCTCTTTGAAAATTACTTTGATATCTTCCACCTCGACCTCTGCTATTATTGTTTTGATTCTGGTTTGATCCTTGTTGGTTGTGCCAACAGTCATGAGCCAAATGATTACTCAATCCACAGATCCAGCAAGCCTTCTTGTTATTATTTTGATTACCTCTTCCTCTTCCAAAACCTCTTGGTCTTCCTCTGCCAGTGCCTTTACCTCTAGCATAATAAGCTTGAGAACTAGACTCCTCTTCATCCTTTGCTTTACCTTTATCTCCTTTCTTCTTGTTCTTCATGTACATTGCAGAACTTTGTCCTTTATCTCCATCTCCCTTCAAGTCTTGCTCATATGTGAGCATCAAACCAAGCAACTGGTTCAAATCTGGAACATAATGATTTAATGAAAGTTCTGTTGATAAGACAAAAGGTTTCCACCTTTCATCCCCTCTCAAACCTGCAAGTAGCTGAGCAATCAATCTGTGATCTTCAACATCTTCATCTATGGATCCAAGACTATCTGCTAGATCCTTCATCTTAGTGACATAATCACTAATACTTTGACTTGGCTTCTTCTTGAATGTTGTAAACTCTAGCCATAGACTTGCTTTCCTTGCTTTAGTAGTGCTTTGGAAATGATACTCCAATGCATTCCATATATCTTCAGATGATTCCAATCCTCTGATGTGTGGTAGCAAATGATCAGAGATTGTATTGTAGATGTAGGCTTTTGCACTTGCATCCTTCTTCTGCCAATGCTTTAAAGCATCAAGTTCTTCTTTCTTTGGTCGGCTTTCATCTTCAAATACTAGCTTCTCTTCTTCACCTATAACATATATCATGAGATCCTTACTCATAAGTAAGGCTTCCATTCTCATTACCCATGCGGGGTAATTATCTCTGTCTAGTTTGTCAATGGAGATATGATTTGCCATACTCCTTCCCTTCTGCTGCAACCTGTGAGCTTAAAGGATAAAGGATAATACCTTTTGGAATTCTTTGTGTATGAGGATACTTTGAAACTAATCTTTTGATGCCTTCTGTCTTCAAATGATTCACCTTTGAAACTTTAATGGAAAACTTTACATAACTTCTCGTACCTTTGTCGCCTTCTGCTCTTTAGGAACTTTCTGCTCTGATACCACTTTTTGATGTATAAAACACCACAAGAAATGAATTAATGTGACACTAGAACACCTCTATGGTCACCATTAACTCATTGCCACTCCAAACTTTGAGAAATGATAGCCTAAAGTGAGAACTTTGCTTCTACAGAAATTCCTAGTCACTGAAATGACATACCTTCAGTATTTTGATAATTTCTCTTAGCTCAAGTATTATATCTTCATGAAGCTTTAGATGATGAAACTAGAAGAGTAGAGCTTTCCAACAAGCTATCATATCCATGAAACGGATCTCTAGAACTCAAGTTATGGCCCTCACAAGATGACCCTGTATGACCTTCCAAAACTGGAAATCTTGCCTTCTTTAGTAAATTTCGGTGTCCAAAAATAAAAATTCGATGCCTAGCATCGAATTTCAGTCAAGGTCCATGCCGGGCATCGATTTTGAGCTTTTTTAGCCTCTTTTTCTACACCAGAAATAACTTCTTTTACACACACATGAAGAAGACCACTTGTATGCTAGAAGTCGATGCCATGCATCCACTTTATGCTGAAACTCGATGCCAGGCATTGAGTTGCTCCACAAACCTCATGTTTTTAAAAGATTAAACAACAGGTAACACACAAAGAATAAAAATAATGACTTATTAGCACAAACTCGATGCCAGGCATCGAATTGCTTGGAAAACTTGAACTTTTGAATTCATCACACAGTAGGCAAGCATGGAGATGATGGAGAGAGTCTCATACACAGAACTTTACTCAGTTCTTTCTCACAACTATGAAAACTCAGAAGTTTTACAGATGCTTTCTCACTCAGAGAAGCCCAACTATACTGAGTCGTATAAAATGAACTCCTTCTCTCTTTCTATCACTCTCTTCCACTTCTTCTCTCTCACTCTCTCTCGCCGCGTCAGTTAATACAAACTAACTTATATAGATTTTCTCATTCCCGTGATTTTTAAAAAACTTATAGAACTAAAGTGAACTAACTTTACAAATATGATACACTTGTGAATTTTTCCCTTCACATAGGCATGAGGTTTTCTTCCTAAGATTTTTCCTTCAAATATATGTTCAATTAGTGATTGTTTCTCCAACAGTCCCTAGGTTGGTACTTAGGTACACACGTTTTTGGCGCCGTTGCCGGAGATGACGAATCAAGCCGAGGCACTCGTGTGGTGGTAAGTAGCTCTTAGCATTGAAGTGAGTTGAGAAGTTGGTGAATCTCTCTTCTTTGGTAAGTCACACTCATCCGCACTTACTACTTCTCACTCTTGGAGTGTGTGTAGTGAGTTGATAGTCTAGGGAAGTGAGTGAAGTAAGTAGAGTAGGAGGAAGAAGGGAGTAGTTAGGAAGTTAGAGTAGCCATCAACTTTGGTCTTGTTAAGTCTTTGTAGTTAGGAGAACTTTTCAAAAAGTATAAAAACCAAAAATTGTCTTTTTCAAGTCACTTGTCTCCAAGGCAAGTATCGTGAGAGCTAGCAGTCAAATATCACGATCTGAGATCAGGGTTATTGAGCTGCGCAGGGCAAGTAGGAGTGATTGAAGAGCTGAAAGATAGCTTCTAAGGTGAGCACCTTAATCTTTCACTCATCATTGCCAATTAAATCAAGCATTTCAGTAGAACGACCTGTGGCGAGTATCCTGAAAGATTAGCTAAGGGGTAAAGGAAGTTCTTTTTTGTGAGACAGACTGAGGGGAGAGTGTAGATGAACTCTAGGAACAATTGTATGCAATAAAAATCCAAAAAACACTTGCTAAAAAATTGAAAATTGCCAAGTATCATGTTCTTTTCTGGTTTCAGTTGCACTTGCTCCTTCAACTATTGTTTGATAATTGTCTGGTTCCCCCATCTTGAGGTGTGCTTCTTGTATAATTTGTTTACATCTTTGCATCCTTTCATCCTCTAAATCTGGCATAGGATATGCCATCACATGGTCTGTAGGATTTGGTCCATCTTGAATTCTTCCTTTGTATGCTCTTATCAAAGTCTCCAGACTTTGTGAATTTTTTGTCTCTTCCTGAGTTTGTGTATTTTGTGGTTGGCTATTGTTTGACTATTCCAAAGTCTCTTCTTCCAGATTTTTACCCATTCTCATTTTTCTTTCCCATCTCCCTTTTTACCTGTTTTTCTTTTCTTTTGGAACTGGAATTTTCTTATGTTCTTGTGTGTGTATCTCTTTTGTTGTCTCTTGTTGTCTAGCTTGTGCTCTTGTTATAGCATTTACAGTTACTTGATCATGGTCACTCAATTCTTCTTGCTCCATTATGTTAATTGTTTTTAATGGTATGTTACCAGGTGTGTTCTGTTGTTTTTGAGGGTTTCTTGGGCAATCCTTCATTAAGTGTTCCTAGCCACAATCTTTGGAATAGGCTCCTTCTATTCTTAGTGTAGAAGGTTGTGGACAGTCTCTAATGAAATGTTCTCCCCCACATCTATAACAAATTATCTTTGGACTCCCTTTGAATTGAGGTTTCTGATTGGACATGTAATTATTGGTTATGTACATGAATGTGGTTGTATCCATTTCAATTCTCTCATTTCCCAAGTCTACGGCTTGCAGTTCTGGTTCTCTTTGTTCATATCCTTCCCACTCTTCCTGATATCCTTCATTCCAATGATAATCTTCTCTGTAAGATGATCTAAGTCTTGAGCTTTCTTCTTCTATTGGTGTGTATTTTACCGGTACCACATTTGTTGGTAATGGTGGTTGTTGCCCAAGTACAGGCCTTGGTTGCTCAACAAATCCAGATTCTCTTTGTAAATTATGTTGGTTCACATATTCTCTTTCTTTAATGGGTTGTTTATTGTAGAAGCATTCTTCTATGGTATGGTTTGTCCATTTTCTTTCCAATGTACAGTATTTGAGTGTTTTTCTATCTTGCAAATGTTGTGGTTTTTGATAAGGACATTGTTGAACCAAATGATTTTCTCCACAGTTATAGCATTTCTTATTTGTTGCTATCCTGGTGTTTATCAAATTTGTCTTAGTGCTAACTTCTAGGGCTTTAGCAATGGCTTGTGCTAATTCTTCTGCTGGTGGGATTTTATCTTCATTTGTTCTAGGTTGATCAAATGCTAATAGATCTTGTCCTCCAAATCTATTGCCTCTTTCACACATGCTCCTAGGTCAGGACATCTCCTATAATACACCAATGTTCTTAATTGTGCACTTCTCAGTCCTTCTATGAATAGAGATACTTGTCTTGCCATGGATGGTACCTCCTCTCTGGGACATCTATCAATGTATTGCTTGAATCTCCTAGCTGCCTCTCTGACATTTTCATCTTTTTGCTGCTTAAAACTATGTATCAAGGTAGCTATACTATGATTTATTCCAATTTTTGAGAATTCCCCTATGAAGGCTTCAAGGAAAGATTCAATATCTGGATACATTACCTTTCTCAAAGGAATGAACCAAGATAGTGCAGGTCCAGTTAGGGTTAGACCAAATGCTTCAAATTGTACTTTGTAATCCTCTACTTCTTCTGCTATAATTAGTTGTCTAAATTTTGCAGCATGAGCATGAGGATCAGAATATCCTTCATATTGATTCTTCATGCATTTAGCTACTTGATAGGGCCTAAGCATTCTTCCATGATTTTGCCACTGATGTCTCCTTCTGAATGGAAATTCATTAATTCCTTCTGCTTCTCTTTCAAAAGGATTTGGGGAAGTATGTATTCTCCTACCTTGTTGTTGTTCAATATTATTGTGAGTTTCATTTTGTCTTGGAAAATCTGGTTGCCCTAGGTTTTGTTCCCAAGGTCTCTTATCTGCACACTGAACTAAATCATTTGAGTTTTCTAGATCCTGTAAGAAGATGTATACACATCCCTGTCTATCCTCATATCTGCCATCCTTAAGTTGTGCCATTGGTGTTATATTTAAGGGAACTTCTAAGTTTCTCAACCTAATGAGAAACTTATGCATCCCATCCTGATACACATAGGTCCCAAACCTATTTGTATACATATATTTGAGAATATTTCTATAATCACTAGTTTCAGAAGGTTCATTGGTTTCATTTAGGTTTTCCATGTTATTTTCCTGCCTTAAATTTTTTTCTTGTGAATTTCTTATTAATAGCTCTCTCTCCTTCCTTTTTAACTCTTGTTTATCAGGTGTGAACAACTAAATCATCCAACTAAATCACGATTCTGTGAAGAGAATCGTGTTTTCCATGATCCTGTGAATAAAATCGTCTTTTCTGTGATCTTGAGAAAATTCTAGATTTTCTCACGATTCTGTGAAAAAGATTTGTCTTTTTCACTATTCTTTGGATATTCTGAATTTTCCATGATTCTGTGAATAGGATCGTGTTTTGCCACGATTCTGTGCATAGAGTCGTGTTTTTTCACGATTCTGTGAATGGAGTCGTGTTTTTCACGATTCTGTGAATGGAATCGTGTTTTTCACGATTCTATGAATGGAATCTTGTTTTTCACGATTCTCTCTCTCTCTCTCTCTCTCTCTCTCTCTCTCTCTCTCTCTCTCTCTATATATATATATATATATATATATATATATATATATATATATATATATATATATATATATATATATATATATATATATATATATATATATATATATATATATATATATATATATATATATGCGTATATATATATATATATTTATGTGTATATATATATATATATATATATATATGTGTATATATATACACACACACATATATATATATATATGTGTATATGTGTGTATATATATATATATATATATATATATATATATATATATATATATATATATATATATATATATATATATATATATATATATATATATATATATATATATATATATATGAAGACAATCGTGTTTTTCACGATTCTATGAATGGAATCGTGTTTTTCACGATTCTGTGAATGGAATCATGTTTTTCACGATTCTGTGAATGGAATTGTGTTTTTCACGATTATGTGAATGGAATCGTGTTTTTCACGATTCTGTGAATGGAATCGTGTTTTTCACGATTCTGTGAATGGAATCATGTTTTTCACGATTCTGTGAAGACAATCGTGATTTCCACGATCCTGTGAAGGAAGTCGTGTTTTTCACGATTCAGTGAATAGAATCGTGTTTTTCACGATTTTGTGAAGATAATCGTGATTTTCACGATCCTGTGAAGGGAATCGTGATTTTCATGATTTTGTATTCAGACAATCGTGATTGCTCACAATCGTTAAAAACACGATTTTCTTATGAAAATCGCATTCTGGGAATCGTGTTTTTTGAGCTCAAAATTGCGATTTTGTGTTTGATCTTAGAATCGCGATTCTGAGCAGATTCTCAAAAATTTTTTGGTCCTAGATTTTTTAAGTTTTTGTTTCTCTAATAGAAGCGCCTCATTAAAATATTAACATGCAATACAAGATTTTGAACAGAAATATTATTTTTTTCTCAAAGAAAATTCAAAAAACTTAAAATCACGACTCCGTGTTTTTTAGAATTTTCTATGTTTTTGTGCTCTTATCATCATGTGAAAACTTGAAATCATGCAAAGATTTATTGGAAGACCATTACCTTGCTTGCTTGATCAAGAAAAATCCAAGAACTTTGTAGTTGCAGGAAGTCGCGATTCTATCAGGTTCTCTCACTCTCTCTCTCACTCAAATGAGCCTTTTTCTGAGATTTCATGCTTTTATAGCCTTCATACAATCGCGATTTTGTGTGAATTTCTCTGAATTTTCACTCTTCAATGTATGATCCTTATCCCTTAGCAATTTTGTGGTTTTGATTCACAATTCTTATCTTTTCAACAAAATCTACTCCCTATATCCTACTGATAAAAATCAGGATTCTGTACCCAATTCTCAATTTAATCACTTGATGTTCAATTCTTATTGATATTTTGAAATTTGATTTTCTTTACTCCCTCAACTTTATCAAACCTCTTACAATTACTTACCTCAATACCCAAAGTGCAAAATAAATCAGATTCTTTTTCTTACAAAAAATCGCGATCTTATGAAGAGAATCATGTTTTTTTCTGCACTTCCAGCTTTTGCACTTTTTGACTTCTCTTTCCACTTAGTCCCCTTCAGTGTTCTTCACCAACTCCAAATCACTTGTCACCTGCAATTATACACCATCAAACTCATTTAAAAAGTCTTTTTTGAAAAATTTAAACAGCAACTTTCACTCTAGATATTTTTTTATTTTCTTTCAATTTTCAGAATTTTTTTCCACTTTTTCTCCTCCACTTTCAACAACAATCCTCCAGTCCAACTTTCTAAGAAAAAAGGAAATTTGTTTGAATATTTTTTAATGAATTTTATGATTTTTTTTAGTATTTTGCCTTAAATCAAGGTAAACACTTCACTTAGGGTTTTCTTGTTTAAAGATCCATTGATCTTTTGTTTCATGATTGGTTATACTCTTCTATGCTTGCAATCTAATCAGTTTAGGAGTAAAGCTTTCCAAGGAAATATGTGCTAAGAAGTGTAATTATCAATTCATGCAAAGATAAACTCAAACATTTTTTACTTTTCAAGATGCAAATAAATCTTCTCTCAAGATTATTGCTTTGCTTTGGCTAAACAAATGGACCTTATCTATTTGCATATAGCTACTTTACTTGACTTTCCTCAATGCAATCATGTCATCTTTTCCAAGATTAACAAATTTGCTTGGTACTTGGTCAAAAAGCACTCTACAAATGCAAAGATAGTCACATTTTACCTTTCCTTCAACAATCTTGATTCAATTTTTCACACACCTGCACTTTACTCTTAAAAAATGATATGAGCAACTATCAATTTGCAAGAATTTCACAACTTCTTTATCTCAAAAGGTTAACTCTTGCTTTCTTTTCTCAAAAGACAAGCAAAGAAACCTACCTTTTCATGTTTCCTTTCTTGATTAAAGAGTAGTACCTTTTCAATGTGTTCAATACCATCAACAATGGAAGATCCAGCAAGGTCCAGACTCCAATGAAGCTTTTGCTTCGATCCCCGGCAACGGCACCAAAAAATGTTTGTTGTTACCCTTTGGAGTTGTTAAATTTTCAATCCGGGAAGCATGCAAAGACCACAGCCCCTTCCAATTAATGGAATCCAAGAATAAGAGGAAAATGATTGTTTTTTTGAGAGATGATGAAGATGAAGAGAAATTTCTAGGGTTTTGATTATCTTGAGCTATACTACATCATTTTCAATGATCTTGGTGCCTAAAGTGTGCCATTTTCTCAGCAGAACACAATTATGAAGTCAAATCTCAAAAAAGATACCTGTAT
Organism: Ceratopteris richardii; assembly: GCA_020310875.1. Taxonomy (NCBI): domain Eukaryota; kingdom Viridiplantae; phylum Streptophyta; class Polypodiopsida; order Polypodiales; family Pteridaceae; genus Ceratopteris; species Ceratopteris richardii. Next base: position 118,766,103 of record CM035408.1, read on the forward strand.
CACACAGACGAGACAATCGTGATTCTGTGAAATTTAATAATTTCCATCTCCAGCTCTATTCTTCAGCACTTTCTCACTCAATATTCGAAGAATCACCTCTCTTCATACACATTACTCAGAAATACACAACTGAAGCTCACAAATTCCATGGATCACACATAGAATAGATTCAACAAATCAAAGAAATTCACATGGAAGTAGAAAACATGATTTTCTGGAGGAGAGCTCTTCACATTACTTGGATAGAAAAAGTAATACAACCAACCCTCTCAAAATAGAGGAAATTATCTTTTATACATTTTCAAGTGTCCCTTTTCACACTTGAATTTTGGTCCTTTTCCCTTCTAATCTGAAAATATGCTATCAAAGAGCTTCCAAAAATTCTAGAAAAAATACATATCATTCTAATTTACATGAGGAAGAGTCTTCCTCATTTTTACATCATTTGCATAAATATTTCTACAAGTTTTTGACATTTTATAAATATTTCCCTTCAAAAAATACTTCTTCTAACAGCTTCGAATAGGCGGTCTTGAATATACGGAGTCATGTTTACTTGATTTCCCACTTGCCTCATTGCATGGGAAAGTAATTGCATGACAATTTTCTGAGGTGTTGTGTATCTATGCATACTAGGAAAACAAAAATGTTGGTGTACCAGTCGAACCGAGTCTTCGATATTTGTTTAGTTGATTTCTAAAAAGGTTCCCTTTCTGGGATCATGACATTCATCCTTGACATTAGTGACGCCATTTTGGCTCCATCCAAAAGCTCTGTTGATTAGCTCATGAGTGAATCTAATTGTTTTCCATGTACCAACTTTGTCGAGCACTCTTGATTCCAGGATTGATGGCTTATCTGATACAGACTGTAATGTGTTCATCACTTGTGTACATCTCTGAAAATCAGGCAGGTATATTGGAAGTCTGAGGAATGCATCAATTCCTGCTCTTGTCCAGACATCTGTCATGTGTGGTAATCCTTGTATGATAGTCTGGAAATCTTGTGACATGATAGGAAAGTAGTGATCCCTATCCATGATCTTAATGGTAGCCATAAAAAGAAGCTCGGACACTAGTTGATCATCAAGAAACCAATGACCTCTTGCCTTCGTTATTGATTCCAAGGGAAGAAGAAGGATCTCTTCCTCTTGCGTAGCCTCGGAATTAGAGGATGCCATCTACACTCAATATATACCAATAATTAGTGGCAATCTTGTATCAAGAATCATCCTTCATCTATCCTTCTTGAATTTGGCAACTCTCCGAGTGACTTGTGTTGTTCCTTCCCCGTGGGTGTGAGAAAGGTAATACCTGGGATTTTTTCATACTTTTATATATTTTTAAGTTTGTCTCTGAAAGAAAATAGAAATGTTAGTTCTTAGCCGAAGCAGCTATTGAACCCTTAGTTATTCTTTTTGTATTATTTTACAAGTGCTCTCCTATTTTCCAAGAGGGAAATGTGATTCACTATCCTGAAGTAGAAGAAGAATGTGCCGAATGCTTGGCCATGTAATGTGGCCCTATTATGCATACTTTGGATTCGTGTAACTCCAGATGTGTGCAACCCGAATTATTTGGTCGATGTGTGCAGATTGTTTTGCCTGTAGGCCTCCAAATCTACTTTACTCCACTGGGACCGACTGTATCTCCAGCATTCCTGGTAAATGTAGTGCTTGTCATGTTGTACATCCGGTTCGTCCGCTTTTTGACTCCTTGAATGATTTTTGTTGCATATCAAGGGTCATGTTATGTCCTGTAGTTGTTAGTTCTCTGTGGTTTTTCCTTTAGATTGTACTGAGTCTCCTTGTGCCTTGACTTGTCCTTTTTTATTATTGTCACTTGGGCACATGACTTGGGAATTCACATATTTGTGTTCGGGCCGGCTGTGCGGCTATCACCTTCTTTGGAATCCATACTCTAGCAATCCTTTGTGAACCTGTGTGTCTAATGTGACTTGCATTCTTATTCTGTTGTTGTATCCGATGTCGAGAGTAGTTCTGTTGTTGAAGATATGCTGTCACTTGATCTTTTCTGATCCAAGCCTGTCTAGTGTAAGGAATAGGGTAAATTCTAATGTGTGCAGGTTTTTGACAGTCGTGCTAACTAGTCCCTCTTGTTCTTGGTTCCTCACTGAGGCTTTTGTTGGATAAGACACTAATCATGTGACTTACTGGACTAGGAGATTGTGTGAAAGCAAGATTTGGTGCATTCTCACATGAAGTACTTGGTGGAGGGGTTTCCATAGTGTGAGTGAACATGCATTCGTTTGAGTGATCTCTCAGGTCTTTACCTTTGGCTTTGATCGGTGGTTCGTCTAACATGCTGAATACCTCATGATGTCCTATCTTGGCTGAGATGTATCCTAGGGCCAATTGAATAGTCACTTCATATTCATATATCCAATCTTGACCTAACACGAGCTCTTCTAATAAGTCTTGATCATGACAAACTAAGATTTTTTGTTCCATCGTGTTGTTTCTGAGATGTGCCTTAGATGGGCATAAGTCTTCCTTGAGTTTCTGGGTCAATGAAAATTTGATACAACTTATGGCTGCTCCTGTGTCAATGAGAGCATCCACTAAGTGGTACTCTTCTGTTCCAGCACCCAAGTTCAAATAAGGTTGTTTTATTTGTTGTCCTAGGTTTTCAGTGGCTCTAAAGTTGGCCATTGGGATGAGTTCCTCTCCTTGTCGATATCTTTCGTCTCTCTCTCATCCGCTTCTTTCATTTCCTGATTCGTTCTAGCGCTTCTTGTCTAGCTTCTTCTCGTATTCTTTCTTCCTCTTTGCGCCTATTTTTCCCCATTATTAATCGTGACATTATCTCTTCTGTCAATGGCTCTAAATATTTTTTTACTCGGAAACCACTGATATAGTTAGGCAATACTTCTCCATCTAGGGTTGCTAAGCTAATGGCTCCGCTGGTAGATATACGATTGATGATTAATGGGCCATATCCTTTTTTTGCAGTTTCTTTGCATGCTTCTTCAAAGCATAGATCAAAACTAAATCTCCTTCCTTTAGGTTTTTGTCTTTAATGTGAGCATCAAAATATGCCTTCTGTCGCCTTTTAGCAGCATAAATCCCTGCTACAGCTTGTAACCTAGTTTCGTGTAACTTTTCGATTTCATCCAATTGGGCTGATAATTCATGTCCCGACCACTCGTAAGTTGTTGCTACTGTGAGAGTGGGTATTAAGAAATTGATAGGCAAGATGGCATTTTGTCCATACACTAAGTTAAAAGGAGTAGTTCCTATGGCTGTTTTGTATGCTACTCAGAATGCCCATAAAGCATGATGTAATTGCTTGTCCCAATCAGATCTACCATTGTTCACAATTTTAGTGAGGACGGTACACAAGATTTTGTTTGAATTTTCGGCCTGTCCATTGGCTTGTGAGTGATATGGGGCTGATTTCTTATGAATTACTAAGAATTCATTCAGTAGGGCTTCTATCACTTCATTCACAAAGTGTGCGTCTCTATCACTCACAATTTCTATAGGCAATCCAAATCTAGTGAATACGTTTTCAAAGAGAAACTTGGCCGTAGTCCTCGCATCATTTTTTTTGGTTGCTTTGGCTTCAACCCATTTGTTCAAATAGTCTGTGGCTACAATTATGTACTCGGCATGGGATCCTTTGGCTACAATTTCTATAGGCAATCCAAATCTAGTGAATACGTTTTCAAAGAGAAACTTGGCCGTAGTCCTCGCATCATTTTTTTTGGTTGCTTTGGCTTCAACCCATTTGTTCAAATAGTCTGTGGCTACAATTATGTACTCGGCATGGGATCCTTTGGCTAGTGGGCTAATAGGTCCTATGAAGTCTATTCCCCATTTAGTAAAGGCTCTCGCACTCATCATGGGTTTCAGTGGCATTTCATCTCTTCTAATGGGATATTTTGTTCGTTGGCATGTATCACATCGTTGAACATATGTGGCTGCATCTTGATGTAGAGTTGGCCACCACATTCCAGCAAAGAGAATCATTTTTGCAGTTTTATTTGCGGAAAAATGTCCTCCTACAGCTCATGTATGTGCCATCTCTAAAACAGCAAGATACTCATCTTCATGAATGCACATTCGTAAATGATTGCCTCTTCCTCGCTTGAAGAGTTGTTTTCCTAGAAGAGCATAGTCCTTGCTTTGTTTTGTGAGTGCACGTTTCCTTGCTAGAGTCGCTCCTTCTGGGTACTCTTGGGTCTTCAAGAATTTCACCAGAGGCATGCTCCATCTTGGTGCTATTGTGGAGTAGCATAGAGTAGAGTTCTCTTCTGGATTTCGTTCGTGACAAATTGGGTAGGTTGATACATAGTTATGTGTATCCCTTTGCATGGTTGGCCAATATATGCCTAATCTCTTCAGTGTTTGCCATGTTCTGTTAGCATTTAAATGAGTTTTCCATTGATTTATATGTGCTTTTTGAAGCCACATTTCTTGTTCCTCTTCTTCCACGCATCTCATGAGTAATCCACTTGAGTCTTGGTGATATAAATTTCCAGGAATGATATGGAGGTTTTTAGTCTTCCATAGGTCTTCATTTCTGTTTGGTGTGATTCCCTATTTATGTCCATATGTGAGTATAGGGATCAACTTTTCCGCCCATTGGGGACGTACTTCGAGATTAAAAAGGTAAGTATCTGGCAGATTATCCGGTACTCCTATGGGGGTTCTCCATGTGTCATTCTCGATAAGTGATCCGCTCTAATGTGCATATTACCTTTTTTGACTACCACTTCAAAATCAAATTCCATCAACAATAGAAACCATCGTACTAGCCATCCTGTATTACAAGGCTTATTGACTAAGTACAGTAGAGCTTGATGGTCGATGAAGAATTTGAATTTGTTTGCCAAATGGTAGTGTCCAAACTTCTTTACTGTGTACACCATCCCTAAACCCTCTCTCTCAGTAGTGGTATAATTGCGCTCCGCTTGATTCAATTGTCTACTGGCATAGGCTATAGGGTGGTCTAACTTCCATGTATCTGCAGGTTGAGATAATATGCAACCAATGGCAAACTTGGAAGCATCTACGTGAATGTGAAATGGTTTGTTCCAATTTGGTACTCGAAGGATTGGTGCTGAACTTAATCGACTCTTTAATTCGTTAAAGGCCTTTTCACATTCTTTTGTCCAATTGAATTGAGACAATAATGCATAAAGAGATCTAGCAATTATGGCATACATGTGTATAATCTACGGTAGTATCCGCAGTGTCCCATAAATGCTTGCACTTCTTTAGCAGTCTTTGGTCTCGACAAATCCAAAATCACTTTGATTTTGTCTTCATTTGTGGCAATTCCATTTTTAGAGACAATGTGTCCTAATATCTTTTCTTGTCGAACCATGAAGACACACTTTTCTGGATTGAGGCATACTCTATATTGTCGACATTTGGCAAACATCTTTCCTAGTTCAGGGATATGTTCTGATCGTATAGCGGAATTAGTGCATAAAGCATCCACGTACACTTCCATGCTTTTTCTCAAGAACTCCTTGAATACATGACACATCAATCTTTGGAAAGTGGCTGGGGCATTGGTTAGACCAAAAGGCATAACCCTAAAAGCATACACTCCCCATTCAGTTGCAAAGGCTATTTTTTGTTGGTCTTCAGGAGCAACCACTACCTGATTATACCCTGAAAAGCCGTCGAGAAAACTATAATCTTCCATCCCTGCCACTCTTTCCAAAAGATGATCGGTGATGGGTAATGGGTAACTATCTCTTATGGTGGCAGCATTTACCTTTTTCAAATTAATGCATACCCTTAACTTGCCATTCTTTTTCGGTACCACCACCAAAGGTGACATCCATTCTGTGTGTTCAATCTCGTAAATGAACCCAACATCTAACAACTTGTCTATCTCTTCCTTAATTTTTGCTGAGTAAACGTCGTTATAAGTGTATGGTCTTTGTTTGGAAGGTTTGGCTTCTGATGTCATAGGGATTCTATGGGCACAAATAGTAGGATCTACTCCTTTTAAATCCTTATATGTCCAAGCAAAGACGTCCCTATATTTTCGTATGAGTCGTATTAACTATTGTTCTTCTTCCATTGAGACATCCTGTCCTATAAAAGTACATCGTTCTTCTCCTTCCTCCAATGTTACCACTATTTTCTTGGTCTGTTCTTTGTTGTCATATGCTATTCCTGGTTGTGCTTCTCGTTTTGGCATTTGGACAGCAATTTTCCTCTCTTCTACTTCATATTTTTTGAAGTTGGCAGGCACTTCGAATTGATCTTGAGGCTTGTTTTCTCTGTCATCTTTTTTTCTTGATTTATTTCATTAGCTAAGACACTTACTCTTTGATTTCCACTTCCGGTCTCCATTTGTTCATGTTCCATTTCAATGCTCTCATAATCCTCCTTCCATTCTTTGTCAATTACTTCTCCTTCTTCCGCCTCTTGAAGAACTACTACATATAGGCTTACGTCATATCCTTCCTCGTCAATGCATTCATTCATGGTTATCACTTCTTCGTTTACACACACATCGAGAGTGACTGAAATCTCCATCCAACCATGAGGTTTAAATTCTTCATCTAGGAACATTTGAGGCATGTAAGGTGGATCTTGTACAGACCTAGCGACTCCTTGCCTTTGTTGCCATCCTTTCCTTCTTTCCTCTTCCTTTTTCGCGGTCTGGCATATCCATAGATGAGTGTCTTCATTCATCCATGATTGCTCACTTGAACTTATACTGTGAATAAATTGCTCGTCCATAGAACCTTAATGGGGGGAGTGCAGAGGGGGGCTTGCCCCCTTCTGCGGGGTCCGAGGGGCCTATCCCCTCGGCCCGTAGGGCCGAGACGGTAGGACTTCTGGTCGTGGAGATATTGTCGGATCATATATTTTACCGACTAATTTGTATCTCCCGACTACGTTTATCTATACCGAACCGCCTTGTAAAAGCTATATAAGCACAGCCCAGGTTGAGCTTTATACAGCATTGCGCACTAGTAAGCCCTTCATCTAGAGTCTGTCTAGATCGCCATCTAAGCTCCACAGTGGGAGCGCACGGGTGGACAGCACCATCATTGTAACTGCATTATGCTTTGCAATCTGAGAATTTGAGTTCTCTACCTCTCAGTCTGCGTCTATCTTTGTCTGCGTTTTTCTCTCAACTCTGTCTACAGGTCTATTCCGCTGTGCTGTTATTTTCTTACAACCTTCATCTCCCTCGCTAAAGTCTCCAACCTTATCGACTGGGATTTTGACTATAGTCACTTCATCAGGCTTCTCCTTCTCTTCTGACTTGGTCTCCAATTGACTGGTTAGCTTCTCCTTCAAATGTGGTTTTATCTTGAAGAGTTCTTCCAAAGTCAGAGTACAAGGGATTTTTACCTTTCTAAGATGTTGTATGATATCCGATGTTTGGATTGATGGGTTCTGCTCTTTTTTTCTTATTGAGGGGATGCAGTATAATTCCAAATTATGTTCGTATTCTCCTGCGTAATTTGGCAAAACCTTCACACTATCATCATCCTTGTCGCTCTTGTCAAATTGTAATAATCCCTCTGAATTCAGCTCAAGTATTGAGTCTTCCAATTCACCTTCTGCTTCTAGCTCCTCAAAGGGTGGTTCAATTCCTTCCACTTTCTTCCATCTATCTTCTTGGACTCTTGCCCACAAGTCTTTAGGCCATTCCCCATCTACTTTGGGAACAACGGATCCTTCTCTTTTATCCTCATAGTAATTTCCATTACATGTCTCACCTTCCTTTCCTTTCTCGGGATCATTAGGGATGACACACTCTTGGAATTCTTTTTTGGGAATTCGTGAATTGGGTAGTCGAAGAACAGGTTTTTCTAGGGTCTGTTGAGCTACTTCAATCAATTTTTTGCATATCTCAAACCTTTCTTTCTCTAAGTCACCTCTAGGATATTCTTTTTCATGTTGTTCAATGGTTGGTCCTGCTCTTATTCGTGTCTGGTACACCTGAATCCACATGGCTAACTCTTCTGGCATGGGGTCTACTAAAACTGATCCTACCTCTTCTTTTTTATACTTTCCTTTCTGAGCTTTAGCTCTTGTTATTGCTTTCAATGGCACGGTCTCCTCCTTATCACTCCCTGATGACTGTATCACTTGCATCACGTTGATCTGCACGTTTGAGTTGACTTTGGTGGGGTTCTTGGGGCAATCTCTAAAAAGGTGTTCTTTACCGCAATCACTACAGTATCCTTCCCTGACTCGCTGTGGTGGTGGTGGGTTTGGTAATGTACATTCTCTGATAAAATGATCACCTCGGCATCTGTAACATGGTCCTCTAGGTGCAGGCGGTCTATTCATAGGTCGGGAGGGTATGGGTGCTCTGGGAGCAGTATACATCAATGACACATAATCCTGCTCATATCCGTAATAACTATATGGTCCTTCCATGCCATATGCATATGGAACATCTTGATCAGGAAGAAAATTCACAAATAACCTTCCAAATCAATATAGAAAAACATTGTGCAATTTTATACCACACCACAATGGAGGAAATAGTAAAACAAAATCCTCACTTACAACACAATAAGAAAAAGTGGGAAACAAAGTCAAAGAACCTAGATCCACAACAACAAGAATTGGAAGAGTTGTTGTACATACCTATTGACAAAATAGGAGGATATTGTGAAGGGGAAGAAGGAAACTCAACTCTGAGAATACAATTTGGTGAAAAACATGCCAAGGCTATATTAGACAGTGGATCAGGAGTGGCTATCATGACTAAACAAACTTGGGAAAAATGGGGAAAAAATGAGTTAATACCCACTAAAATGAGTTACAACTTGCAGATGGACACATAGAAAAACCCTTAGGAATATGGGAAAAGGTGATTGTGGAAATATGTGGAATAGAAATAGAGCATAATTTTGCCATAGTTGAATTCCCACAATCCACTTCATATGAAATAATCCTAGGAAGACCATTTATGAGACAAATGCAAATTGTGCAAGATTGGGGTAATGATTGCTTATATCTTCAAAGCAAAGGAAGAATAACTAGGGTGAATCTAAGAAATGGTCAGTATTGTGACATATCCCCTCAAGAATGGCTCAAAGTACATCAAAATCAAGAATTAAATGAAGAATCATGGAGTGAAGATCAGAATGAGACAGAATCATCAATGTGGAAATGTAATGTGATAAGGAATCTCACAGATAAGAAAAGGATGTTAAAAAAAGGAGATAGTCTGGGAGAGAGGAAATCACAAGATGAAAGCTACATACCACAAGAATTTAAAGATGAAGAATTTGAGCCTTATGGTTGGAATCAGATTTTGACCACCATGGATCTAGCTAATGATGAGTATGTGGGAATAAAATTCCAAAATGAAGATGGATATGATATCTTCCACATAGGAATACAAATGATAAAGGTGTCAAAAGTAGAGGAAGACCAAGAGGAAGGAATAATATTAAAAAGTGGAAAAAACACAATATTTTGAAGAAGTAGAAGCTACAGATGCTATAAAAGACAAAATCTCGGGAAAATATAGAAAAAACAAACACAAGGAAATAGAAAAGATCAAGAAGTAGAAAAAAATAAAAAAATAACAAACAAAGATCAACAGTTTGATGTACCTTCAAATTTCAAGACTTATGAAGTAGAAGACAGACTACTTCTAAAAATGAAACCAAAAAGAGAAAAGAAAAAGGGGGAGGAATATGACAATGATGAACAAACTAATAAGGTGATTATCACTCAAGAAGAAGGGGAAGAGAGACATATTGTAATAGTTGATGACATGGCAAATCAGGAGGAGGAAGCATTAAGGAATTTGGCTAGAAACTATAGGGATGTGTTTGCTTACAGTTAGAAGGATTTGAAAGGAATTGACCCTAAAGTCTGTGAGCATAAGATTCCTATTACACTTGATGCAAAACCTAGCAAACAAAGACACTATACATTTAATGACAAATACTCTACAAAAATAAAGGAAGAAATTGACAAGCTGCTAGCTGCCGGTTTCATCTATGAGATTGAGTATACAGAGTGGATATCTCCTATAGTTGTGATGCCTAAAAAGAATGGGAAAATCAAGGTATGCATTAACTTGAAAAAGGTGAATGCTGCAACTATATGTTACCCATAACAGACCATCTTTTGGAAAGTGTTGCAGGTAAGGAGGTCTATAGTTTTCTGGATGGTTTCTCAAGATACAATCAGTACCCATAGCTTTGGAAGACCAACATAAAACTGCCTTTTCCACAGAATGGGGAGTCTATGCCTTTAGGGTCATGCCCTTCGGTTTAACTCTTTGCACTTTTTCATTAAAAAGACAAGATCATTTGAAGGATCTGGAAAGTATATTAAAAAAATGTAGAACATACAGAGTATGCTTAAATCCAGAAAAATGTGTGTTCTTTGTGAGGCAAGGGAGAATGTTAGGTCACATAGTTTTCAGAAATGGAATTTCAACTGATGAAAGAAAAATTAAGGCCATAGTGGAACTTCCAAGACCAACAAATGTAAAGGAACTTCAAACTTTCATGGGACATTGTGGTTATTATAGAAAATTTGTACACAAGTTTGCAGACATTGCAAAACCCTTGTATGCTTTAATCACAAAGTTTGAGTGGACCAAAGAGTGTGACCAAGCTTTTGAAACTTTAAAAACTTGTTTGGTAACAGCACCAATTCTGAAAACCCCACAGTGGGATAAAATTTTTCATGTCCATGTGGATGCTTCAAATTATGCTTTGGGATGTGTGTTGGCACAACCAATAGAAGGGAGCAAATTAGACTTTCCAATTGCTTATGCTAGTAGGCAAATGAATTCAGCAGAAAAAAATTATACAACCACTGAAAGGGACAGGTTGGGAATGATATTTGCTGTAAAAAAATATAGACATTATCTTTTGGCCAACAAGTTTAAATTCTTTGTGGATCACCAAGCTTTACTCTACTTAGTAAACAAGCCCTGTCATACAGGTAGGATAGTCAGATGGTTTCTCCTACTGATGGAATTTGAGTTTGAGGTAGTGGTTAGACAAGGAAAAACTCATTTGAGAGCAGACCATTTGTCCATGATCCAAGCCAAAGAGCCAAGTTCATCTCTAGATGATGACTTACCAGATGCATATCTGTTCAAAATAGAAAGTATTCCTGAATGGGCCGTGACTTTAGTACCGTTGCTAACCATGGGACCTTGCAAAACATCTGAAAGCAACACACATCTGGTATTACAAAGTAGGAATTTTATGCTGCTAGTTGGACATTTGTATCATCTCAATCAGATGGGTATATTGGAATATTGTACTCCAGAAGAGGAGCAGCGGGAGTATTTAAGAAGAGCTCATTGTTGGAATCCCTGTATTCATGCTTCCATGATAGTCACCCTAAATAATCTCAATAGGATGTGAGTACATTGGCCTAACAAGATCCAATATGTAAAAAAGTATATTTCCAACTGCTAGGAATGTCAATCCTTGCAAAATTCAGAAATTATAACCTTATATTGGTTTCAGAAAAATCCAGATTGGAGTGCAAACATAATTGAGGAGTTGAAAAGAAACAAGAAAGGAAAGCCAGTAAGAGCTAGTGCAGACTCAAAAAATCTACAAATGATTTCTGAAGAGTATCAACTGATAGGAGATCAATTGTACAAGAAAGGGATGGATGGATATTTAAGAATTTGTGTTCCTGAAAATAAATATATGGAAATGTTAGAGATGGCACATTTTGGAGTGGCAGGAGAACATTTTTCAAGTGAAAGAACTACTAAACTCATATTCTGGTTTTTGGTGGCCAACTCTATTTCCTGATGCAAGAACATATGTGAAAAGATGTGACGTTTGTCAAAGAGTGAGTCAACCAAATAAAAGAGACAATATGCTATTAGTACCACTTATTTCAACAAGAGCATTTAGCAAATGGGGGTTGGATTTCATTGGACCTATACACCCTCCAGCAAAACAATCCCTTCTGAATATATACTAGTAGCCACAGATTACCTGAATAAATGGGCAGAGGCCAGGGCTACAAAAAGGAATGATGCTCAGACCACTGCAAGATTTCTTTATGAAAATATTATCACTAGATTTGGATTACCAACTGAATTGGTAAGTGATAGGGGTACTCATTTTTTGAACCAAATAATAGAAAACATAACTAAATATTTCATGATCAACTATAGAAAGTTAGCCCCATATCACCCACAAGCCAATGGATTAGCAAAAAGTACTAATAAAGTACTTTGCATTGTTTTGTCAAAACTGGTAAATACAAATAGGAATGACTGGGATTTGCAACTTAGTTGAACAGAAACAAGAAAGGAAATCCAGTAAGAGCTAGTGCAGACTCAAAAAATCTACAAATGATTTCTGAAGAGTATCAACTGATAGGAGATCAATTGTACAAGAAAGGGATGGATGGATATTTAAGAATTTGTGTTCCTGAAAATAAATATATGGAAATGTTAGAGATGGCACATTCTAGAGTGGCAGGGGGACATTTTTTAAGTGAAAGAACTGCTAAACTCATATTATATTTTGGTTTTTGGTGGCCAATTGATAGGGGTACTCATTTTTTGAACCAAATAATAGCAAACATAACTGAATATTTCATGATCAGTCATAGAAAGTCAGCCCCATATCACCCACAAGCCAATGGATTAGCAGAAAGTACTAATAAAGTACTTTGCATTGTTTTGTCAAAACTAGTAAATACAAATAGGAATGACTGGGATTCTTATGGGCTTATAGAGTGGCATACAAAACTGCACTTGGAACCACACCATGTAATTTGGTATATGGACAAAATGCAGTTCTACCTTTAGAATTCCTTATTCCAACACTAAAAGTGGGTACTCAATACAAGTGGACTAGACAAGAATTATCTGAGAGGGTGGTAGAATTGGAAAAACTGGGAGCTTCAAGACTTCAAGCAATCATGAGCATATATGCAGACAAAAGAAGGAAAAAAGCTTATCATGATGTCCATATTAAAGAAAAGGACTTACAAGAAGGAGATCTAGTTTTAGCATACACAGTAAAAGAACATCAGAAGAAATTTCATAAAAAGGACATGGGCCTTATATTATCAATCAAATAAGTAACAGTGGAGCTATCCAATTAGCTAATATAGATGGAGAAATCATGCCAAACTTCATAAGTGGATGCAGAGTAAAAAGGTATGATCTCCCATTAACTCTTTCTGAATGGAGAAGAATACATCAAGCTCAAAACAGGAGAAAAGAAGAGGAAAGAATTAGGCAGGAGGCTCAACAGGAGGCTAAGGAAAGGATAAGAAAAATCAAGGAAACTAGAGAAGTTCTCTTATGTGAAATACCTTTGAGAGTAAAAGAGCATTTGCCTATTATAACAATGAATCTTCATAATGAGAAAATTAAGGTTTTGATAGATTCAGGTGCACAAGTTAATCTGATCAGTTCAACTTTGTTGGATAAGTTTAATTTAAAAAGGACTGAAAGTAAAACATTTATCAAAACCTTAGGAGGACAGATAATACAAAGCTTGTCTTCATCATCTATTAAAGTTAAGTTCAATGAAGAATATATAAAAATAGATTGTGAAGAATGGCCAGATCATATGATGACTGAGCAATTGATTTTGGGACAACCATGGCTCAGGCAAGGTAAAGTAATTTTGGATTTTGAAAACATGAAGCTTAAATTTACACTAAATGACAAAAGGTTTTTAATGTTTTTATTGAGTAATGAAGAACAGGAAAACCAATAGGATATCTATGACTCAGAATTGGAGGGATTTACTTTTTCACTAGAAGCTACAAGGAAATCACAAACACCACCTCTTCATGACCAAATTTACTTCAATCAAAAACAGGTGAAAATTGAAGAAACAAAAGGTGTTGAAAAGACGGAAGAAAGGTGGCAAGTATGGAATGGTCAGAAGCATCTAGGCATCAAGACAGAAAGAATGTGGAAACAAAGTACACATAAGCACTGCTCATCAAAACAATTTTCCAGAACTAAATGGATATGTGTGTACCTAAGTTCCAACCTAGGGACTTGTGGAGAAAGAGACTATACTTCGATCCCCCTCAAGTGCATATAGTGGGGATTCATGCTTTATTTATCAATCCGAGGAGTATCAAAACCTAGCCGAGTGTATGAAGACATGCATTCAAATGGTGGTCAATGCAAACGAGCTTCCCAAAGAGTGCAAACAAGACCAAACCTAATCCAAACAAGCTTCAACTGTCAGTTATGGTGTCGCGATACTTGGTGCAGCAGCCAATAGTAAATTGAGTTTTTCTCTAAGCTCCGAACTCCGAACATAGCAAATAGCATATGCCTTTCGAAGCTCTCGAGAAGACGCATCCAATGGTAGTACTTTCACTCAATTCTCACACTTTTGTTTTAAATTAGGAGCAAAATACTGAGTCGTGAGAATGACCTTCCTACACTTCAGCACTTTCTACACTCCACACACACCTTATCAACAGCAAACAAACACTTTCATGGATAGAAAACACTTCCTAACACTCTTTTCAAGCAACACACATGCACACAATCTCACAAAGAAGATGATACGGAGAGGAGAAGACACAAATTCGAAACTCTGTGCTCTTAATTCTCACAATGGCCAAAAGTCTTTACAAAGAGTCACAAATTGACTTGTATACATGTGCCCTAAAAATGGTCCTTTCACACAAGAGACCAGCATTTTATTCACTAAGAGGCTAATTTCCTACTAATTTACATGGGCAAGCTACTAATCTCCATGGGTATGCATCTAGAGGACTCCTCTAGTGCATTTACAACGGAAAATATGTTACAAAAATGGTTATAATAAAAATAGAGTGTCCAAATCGGAAAAATTTTGGGACCCTTCTTTTTCTCTACCTTTTGCTCTTCTTAGCTCTGCAACACTCTCCCCCTCTTTGTCTCTGTCGTCCCTTGACAGGCTTTACTTCTTGTTTCCAATGATGTGCCCATAGTCGATCACTGCCCGCCTCCATGGAATTTGTAATGATGTTGTTTTACCAGTGGGCAAGGAACAGATCATAACTCGGGACCTGTTGTATTGGTCGTGGCCTCTTCTTTTCTTTTCTCCGCCCGCAACCCATGGATTGTTGGAGATAGATGTCTGCGGAAGCACGTGAACAACTCAAGGAAGAAGAAGAAGCTTGGAGCACAACACACAAGACTGAGTGTATTACTAGATTGTACAAAGATAAGTAGCCCATTAGGGCAATAGGCGTATATACAAGCCAGGGGAAAAAAACCTCCTTAAGAGGGAAAAAAGTGCCCCGACGGTCCTAGTGTGTTCACACACATCACTACCTAAATATATCAACAAATCCCCCCTGGGAGTGATGCGGTGAACAAGGAGCTGGCACTCATGTATAAGGAAGTGCCAAGCTATGTGGAAATCACTCCACAAAAGGAAGTAAGCCCAAGCTTTGCGGAAAGCTTCAAACTTCTCCTTAGGCAGAGCCTTCGTGAAAAGGTCTGCAATGTTCTCCTGTGTGGGCACATATGCCAAGCTGATCTCCCCAGCAGACAACGTCTCCCTGACATAGTGATAATGCACCTCAATGTGCTTAGTGCAAGCATGGAACACAGGGTCCCTCGCAACTGCCAATGCGGTCTAACTATCAGTGAAGATGGTGGTGGCAAAAGACTGACCAACACCCAAATCAGCCATAAGGCGTCTGAGCCACACACACTCAACAGTCGCTGTGAAAGCTGCCCTATACTCAGCCTCACAATTGGAAGTGGCCATAGTAGGCTGCTTCTTGCTCAACCAAGATATACATGAGCTACCAAGCATGAAGCAAAAACCACTGGTGGATCCGTACGGAATGTTGAAAGGCTTCATTATGGTATCCAAGTCTTTGCTCTTTATTTTTGCTTCCTTCATTACTTTGATCACTTCATTTTCAAAATTCTCTGTCAATCGGAACACCAATAGTGCCCTTTCCTTCTGAATTATTTCTGCAATATATGGCATGGGAAGATCATCACATGGGTCCATGATATGTTCTTTTATTGGAGAATTATAAATCGGGGGAGATAGAGGACGTACCTCTACCTCGTCAGTAGGATTCTCTTGTATTGGCTCTACTAGTGTCCCGATGGATACTTTCTCTTCTGCTTTGGTTTCTAATTGTGCAAGGCGTGCAGTCTTTTCTTTAACTTCTTGCATAGCTGCCCTGAGTGCTTCTTTGGTCGCAAGCAGCTCATTACCAATTTCTGCTACGTGATCCATGTTTTCACTGTAGCTCACTGCAAGTTTTCCATTGGCAATGTTCAGCTGTTTCTTAAGTTCATTGGTTTCGTTAACATACCTACGTTCCCATTCTTCTCGTAGGGCTTGCTTTTATTTCAGCAAATTTGCATATTTCTCAATCTGATCTCTCAGTTCCTTCGGGTCAGTGACTAATGTCTCTGGCTTTTCTATAGGTTGATCATACAATAATGCCTTCATCAGTTTGTTGTTTCTGCTTCGTAAGTTATCATTCTCCTCCATATATGCCTTAAGTTGTGTTTCGAGCAGACTGCTTCGAGCTTTCATCCTCTCTTTGTATGCTTCGCTGGCTTCGTGTTGCCTTTGTAACTCTGTCAGTTGTGTCTGTAGCTGATGATGTTGTTTCATCAATGTATTACATTGCTCTTTAACTGCGGTTATCTCCGTGTGCTTAGCTGAAATTTCTTGTTGGGCCTGTATGAGCTGTGCGGATAATTGCTCACTCATGACTTGAAATTGATTCTTCTCCCTCATGGCCTTGTTGTAATCGGCATCTGTTTCCATCATTTGTTGTTGCGTGTCCATGGCCGTTTGTATCATTTGCTTGACCACAGGTTTTAGTTGAGTAACATCAACATTCAGCCATGTGGATGGGATGCTAGGTTCTTCACCTGTTGTAACATCTTTCCCTTGTGCAACATGTAATGTAGTATCATGGGGTTGCCGAATATGGAGTTGTATCCTCGGCTCAGCCTCCCTATGGCCAATCTTGCCTTTTGGCGTATCGTTAGGTACTTCAATCACAATTGGGTCCTTATTTTGAGGGAAACTGTCTTCTCTATCCATGCATGTTTGTACTTCTTCCTTTACAGGTGGTACTGCATCCTTATTTGTGATCGGAGCTTCCTTGATGTTGATTCTGGACTGATCGTTCAATTGAATAATATGTACCGTTTCAATGGGAGCTTCTTGGTTTCTTTCCGTTGTCTGTTGATTGTCAGGTGTAACTTTGACTTGATTAATCTCTATCCATTCTTCATTGTGCATTTCTGTTCTTAGATCATTGTCTAATGTGTCTTTCTCATGGCTGGATTCCTCATTAGAACTCGAATGTTCTAATCCCAATTCTTTATATCTAGCGATCTGTTCTGGGGTTTGTTCTTTATCCTTTTGTTTAGTTCCTTGATTGGTTTGTCTGTACTCATGACCTTGAACATTCAAGTTTAGTTGCCCTTGCATGTACATATGTGTCTCCTCTAATGTTGTTGAGAGGTCTCTTTTAGTGATTGGTTGCTGCATCATAGGAATCTTTGGTAGAGTGTGTGTCCGCTTTGATTGTGGTGTCTCTTGAGCCTCTTCCTCTCTAATGCGTTTAGTCCCTCTCATAGGTTTCTTTGAACTGGTTCCCACTTCTTCAATAGTGATTCCCATTTTCTTTTTCTTCGGAACCATTGCTGATTTTGCACATTTTCCGATCTTTGTTGAGGTAGGCATCAAACGTAAGCACTCTTTCATTTCTAGTGCCTTATAGATTAGCAAGGTCAACGTCGAGCTTCCATTCAGAAACTTTTTTTGACCCCACTTTTTCTTCGCTTTGAATAGGCGATCCTGAATGTATGGACTCATATTTACTTTATTTCCTACTTGCCTCATAGCATGTGAGAGTAATTGCACAACAATTTTTTGAGGTGTTGTGTATCTATGCATACTCCGAAAGCAAAAATGTTGGTGCACAAGGCGAACAGAGTCTTCAATATCTGTTCTATTGATTTTCAAAAAGGTTCTCTTTTTCGGATCGTGACATTCATCCTTGACATTGGTGAGGCAATCTTGATTCCATCCAAAAGCTCTGTTGATTAGCTCATGAGTGAATTGAATTGGTTTCCATGTACCAACTTTGTCAAGTACTCTTGCCTCTGGGACTGATGGCTTATTCGGTACCGACTGGAGTGTGTTCATCACTTGTGTACATCTCTAAAAATCAGGAAGATATATTGGAAGTCTCAAGAATGTATCAATTCCTGCTTGTGTCCAGACATCTGTCATGCGTGGTAATCCTTGTATGATAGTCTTGAAGTCTTGTGACATAATAGGAAAGTAACGATCCCTATCCATGATCTTGATGGTTGCCATAAAAAGAAGCTCGGACACTGATTGATCATCAAGGAACCAATGACCTCTTGCCTTTGTGATTGATTCCAAGGGAAGAAGCAAGACCTCTTCCTCTTGCGTAGCCTCGGAATTGGATGATCCCATTTGCACTCAATATATACCAGTAATTAGTGGCAAGCTGGTATCAAGAATCGTCCTTCACTTATCCTTCATTAGTTTGGCAACTCTCCGTGTGAATTGTGTCGTCCAGTCCCCGTGGGTGTGAGAAAGGTAATACTTGGGATTCTTCATACTTATTTATATTTTTTATGTTTTTGTCTGAAAGAAAACAATAAAGTTAGTCATAGTCGAAGTGGTTATTGATTTATGTGTTATCTTCTTGGACTATGTACAGGTGCTCTCCTATTTCCTGAGATGGAAATGTGCTTCACTATCCTGAAGTAGAAGAAGAATGTGCCAAATGTTTGGCCTTGTATTGTGGCCCTATCATGCATACTTTGGATTCTGGTAACTCCAAATGTGTGCAACTCGAATAACTTGGTTGATGTGTACAGATTGTCCTGCGTGTCGGCATCCAAATCTGCTTTACTCCATTGGGACAGACTTTATTCCTAGCATTCCTAGAGAATGTAGTGCTTTTCATGTAGTGCTTTTGCTTCATCCGTTGTTCGAATCTCTGAATGATTTTTGTTGCATGGTGTGGTTCTTGCTTTGTCTTATAGTGGTTTATCTTCGGTCGTTTTGCCTTTAGATCATACTGATTCTCCTTGTGCCTTGGCTCGTCCTTTTTGATGATTGTCACTTGGGCACGATACTTGGGAATCCATATTTGCTTTCGGGCCGGCTGGGCGGCTATCACCTTCTTCGGAATCCATACTCTAGCAATTCTTTGTGGAACTGGGTTTCCAACATGACTTGCATTTTTATTCTGTTGTTCCTTTTGATTTCGTGAGCAGTTCTTTTGTTGAAGATATGCAGCCACTTGATCCTTCCTGATCCAAGCCCGTCTAGTGTAAGGAATGGGGTAAATTCTAATGTATGCATGTTTTTGATAGTCGTGCTGACTAGTCCCTCTTGTGCTTGGTTCCTCACTGAGGTTGTTATTGGATAGAACACTAATCATGTGAGTTACTAGATTAGAAGATTGTGTGCAATCGAGATTCGGTGTATCCTCACATGAAGTATTCGATGAAGGGGTTTCCATAGTGCGAGTGAACATACATTCATCATCGTGTTCATTTAAGTGAACTCTCGGTTCTATACACTTGACTTTGATCGGTCGTTCATCTAACATGCTGAACACTTCACGATGTCCTATCTTGACCGAGATGTATCCTAGGGCCAATTGAATAGTCACTTCATATTCGTATATCCAATCTTGACCTAACACAAGCCCTTCTAATAAGTCCTGATCATGACATACTAAGAGTTTTTGTTCCATCGTGTTGTTTCCGAGATGTAGGGGTAATGTGATCTCTCCTATACATTGAGTAAGTTTTCCTCCTATTCCTATCAGTTGTGCCTTAGAAGGGCGTAATTCTTCCTTGAGTTTTTTGGTCAACGAATACTTGATACAACTTATGGCTGCTCCTGTGTCAATGAGTGCATCCACTAAGTGATACTCTTTTGTTCCAGCACCCAAATTCAAATAAGGTTGCGTCCTTTGCTGACCTAGGTTTTCAGTGGCTCTAAAGTTAGCCATTGGGATGAGTTCTTCTCCTTGTCGATATCTCTCGTCTCTTGCTCTCATCCACTCTTTTCGTTTTCGGATTCGTTCTAGTGCTTCTTGTATAGCTTCTTTTCGTATTCTTTCTTCCTCTATGCGTCTATTCTTACCCATTATTAGTCGTGACATTATCTCTTCAGTCAAAGGCTCTAGATATTTTTTTACTCGACATCCACTGATATAGGTTGGTAATACTTCTCCATCTAGGGTTGCTAAGCTGATGGCTCCACTAGTAGATATATGATTGATGATCAATGGGCCATATCCTCTTTTTTGCAGTTTCTTCGCGTGTTGTTTCAAAGTATAAACCAAAACTAGATCTCCTTCCTTCAAATTTTTATCTTTAATATGAGCATCAAAATATGCCTTCTGTCGCCTTTTAGCAGCATAAATCCTTGCTACCGCTTGTAACCTACTTTCATGTAACTGTTCTATTTGATCCAATTGTGCTGACAATTCATGTCCAGTCCACTCGTAAGTTGTTGCTACTTTGAGAGTGGGTATTAAGAAATCAATTGGAAAAATAACATTCTATCCGTACACCAAGTTAAAAGGAGTAGTTCCAATGGCTGTTTTGTAGGCTACTCGGAATGCCCATAAATCATGATGTAATTGTTTATCCCAATCCGATCTACCATTGTTGACAATTTTTGTGAGAACAGTACACAAGATTTTATTTGAACTTTCGGCCTATCCATTGGCTTGTGGGTGATATGGGGCTGATTTCTTATGAATTACTAAGAATTCATTCATTAGTGCTTGTGTACCTGAGTCATGAAGACTCAAGGACTTGTGTCAATGAGACTAAACCCCAATTGCAGCACAAGTGTGTATAGAAGGAAATCGACACACGCTTATTTGTCAATCCGATCAAACGACCTAACCAAGTGTATGAGGAAACATGCACACATGATGGAAAATGAAGTGGTTCAGCTGATATGTGTGAGAAAAGACTAAATCACCTATCTAACTCACTAAATTACTAGAAGTGTCTATCGTGATAAAACTTACAATAGTTTTCAGTAAATCAAGGATTTCTCCCAGGTTCAAACTCCGAACATAGTCAGTAGGTACTCATTTTGAAGCTCTCGATGAGATGCAACTTCTGGAAGTGGTTTCACTCAATTTTGACAATCGTGCTTCAAGTTATGACCAAAATAGTGATTGGCAGGAAGCACCCATACTCATGCCACAACTCCTACAAGCTCACACACACACTATAGTAGCTCAAAAACAGTGGGAAGGGGTAGACCAAAGTCTTACTCACACATTCCAAGCATTACACACACATAGAAGATCAAAGAGAAGATGGAAATCTGCAGGAAAGAGGCAAATTCGAGATTCAAGAGCTCTCTCTCTTCACCATGGCAAAAGTCTTTACAAAGAGTCACCAAGTGACTTATATACATGTGCCCTAAATTTGGTGCTTTCATACAAGAGACCAGCACTTCATTACAAAAAAGTGAAATTCCTACTAATCTACAAGGAATATTTTACAACAAGTTGGGATTATGCAACTAGAGGACTCATCTAGTGCATTTACATGGCTTGAGGGAATTCTCTAAGATTTTGAAGAAGAAAAATCATGCCCATTAATTTGAAAATTTTGGCGCTCTTCTCTTGTGCTTCTTTGCTCTATAACACTCTCCCCCTCTTTGTCTTTGTCGTCCCTTGACAGGCTTTACTTCTTGTCTTCAGCTTGTTTACGAGTTCTAAATACGCGCACCCAATGGTCGAAGAAGCGATAAGGACTGTCAGAGAATTTATTATTTTGTCCGAGGTATGTCCTTTGCTTCTGTTTTCCCCTTGGTATTCCTTATGTCACATATCTGGGTTGTTGTATTCAGTTGGGCTGCCACGCATGCTACCAGTGACTAGGAATGTGCTGTTCTTAGTCACCCTCTTCAACTTTTCAGCCTTTACCTCTTTCTAACTTTTGGTCTTCTGATTTTTCTTTGTCTTCACACATCTCACCCTGTTGCATTGCTTTAAGCATGTTTACTTGGTTGCCAACGCACGCTATCAGCGGAAGGATTATTACCTGCTAAATATTGTCTTGCACTTCTTCATGTATAGTTCCTGGCCTTGGTCCGTCCTTTCCATGAAATGTCCTCGTTCTGATTGTTCTTTAATTCCATTCCTCAGGACCTGGGTGTTTCGCGTTGTTGCCTGATGCGTGCCCCTGTGGGGCTTTGGGCAGAGGGTGGTCATTTTGCTTTATGATCTTCATTCTTTATTGAGCAGTCTTTGACTTTGATCTTCTTCTTCTTTTCTTCTTGCTTGATTTCTCTACCACACGTCCCTCCTCCTGAACTCTGTCGTCCCTGACAGGCTTTTTGTGGCGACGTGAATAGGTTTGTATGGCTGCTTGCTCTCTTTGATTCAACAAATTAGCATGACATATCATAAATTCTTTCCACTGTTGTGACTTTACACCATCCTCTGGTGCTTGTCGGTGATCTGCAAAAAAGCTGGTTTCATACGCTACCAGTCGTGCATTCAGGTTCGAAGTCATCTTGACAAAATTTTCTAAATCTATTTCGAAGAAGCCGGTGAAAAATGCTTCTTCAAAAGTCTGCATGTAGGTTGATGGCAAAAACATAAGTCTTGAATAATACGCCATCAGGATTAAGCGGCTCGAAATAGTAGAGGTCAAAAACGAGCGCTTCAGAGCCTTGGGTAATGCCGATGAAATTCAAAAAAGTGTATTTTGCATGCTGGAAGACTTGAATTACAGTGAATAGCATGCTGAAAATCTTATTGGTCATTTTAACTGCTAAGTCTAGGACAGTCGCATATCTTGCAATCCAAAATTCCATTGTTTTTACCATATATTCTTCCGTTGGTAAGTAGTTATGTGGCGGACTAGGTAACAATGGGTAATTCAGCCATTGATTATTGATGCTTCCCAGTCACTGTCCTTCCCAAAATTGCATCTAAGAGCGTCTGCGGGGAACTGGACAAAATGCTAGATTTACTTGAAGCACATATGGTGATGCTTCCCATTGTACCCGCAATGTTGGATTCTTTTCCAAAACTTTGCGCCTCCATATGGGATCAACTTTTTTGAATTCTTCTTGAGTATACTTGAATGTATCTTGGCTGAACTGGAGGTTGTTTTCCGGATCCTTATTCGTCGTAGTCTTTATATATTGTCACATTTGTTCTTTAAGTAGTCCATGTGGTACATTGAAAGGCTTCAAAATTTGATCCAAGTTTTTGGTTTCGATTTGGGCCGCCTTCATTACCTGGATTATCTGATCTTTGAATTCAGTAGTAAGCTGGGACACCAGTAGTGCCCTTTCCGGTCGGCTCAGTTTTGCAATGTCCCGAGTATTATGTTCAATTTGGACCTCCAGTTCCTCCCTTAGTGGCGAATGATATAAGGGGGGAGAGAGAGGACGTACCTCAGTCTCCTCAGTAGCCTCTGCAAATTTTGGAACTACTGGTGTCCCCTCAATTTCCTTGTGTGCTAGTTGATCCTGTAGTTGCTTTATCATTTCCTTTTTTTGCTTAATTTCTTCCTGTGCCTACAAAATTGTTTCCTTATTCTTCTGTATTTCTTCTGCCACTATCCCGAGTTGGTCTGTGTCTTCTTTACAATGCAGTAGGTACCTATTCTCAACCTTTTTCCATTTTGTTCATAGAACTGCGGTGTCTTCCATGTACCTCTTTTCCCATTCGGCAATGGTGGTCTAGTCCTGCTTGATCTGATCTTCATACGTAGCTATCTTTTCTTCCAATTATTTGATATCCTTTTCTCGTCTTCCCTGAATTTCTACGGGCTGATCACTTAGAAGAGCTGTCATGAGCTCCTTATTTTGGTTCCTTAGGTTTTCTACATCTTCTATATATACCTTTATTTGTGATTCCAGTACTTTACTACGGGCATGCATTCGTGCCTTCTCAGCCTCGCTAGCTTCATATTTCTTCGTTAATTCCTGGAGTTGTTCTTTTAATATTGTGTTTTCTGTCTCTAAATGGTTGCACTGTTTCTTGGCTTCTTGGACTTCCTTTTATTTATGTAGTACTTGTTCTTTTGCTAATTTTAATTCTGCCGAAAGATTCTTACCCCTTTCTTGAAGCTCATGCTTGTCCTGCATCGCTTGATCGTAGTCTTCATCCGCCTCCAACATTAATTGTTGTGTGTCCATTGCGGTTCTGATCATATCTTGCACTACAGGCTTGAGTTGAGCAATGTCAACATTTAACCATGTTCGTGGTATGCTTGGAGCTTCTCCGGTTTGCACATCTTTTCCTTGCTCTACATGGATGGTTTCATTGTGGGGTTGTCTAATTTGTAATTGTATTTTTAGTTCTTTTTCTTCTTCATCCAAATCAATAACTTTTGTGGCACTCCCTTGAAATGTGACGTCCATGGGGGACGGTTCTGCCACGACCCTTATTGGTGTGAAGGGATCTGCTTCTTCTACTGTCGCTTCTTGAGGCTCTTTCTTTGGTATCTTTATTGACACCTCGCGCGTAGGTGTTGCCTCCTTGATAAGAATTGTGGAAGTCTCATTGATTTTGAGGACATGTGTCCCTTCAGGGTTTGCTTCCTTGCTTGCGGTGTCTTGAGTGGGGTGGACGGAGTTGTCATTTACCTTTGTTCCTTCGTTTGCTTCCTCATAGTTGACTGCATTCAACTCCTCCCATTGCCCATCATCCTTTGATTCGCTTTGAATATCCACATTCAGCAATGAAGTATAGGGTTCTTCTTGTTCATCCGAAGACGAGCTTGAGTTATCCAACCCTAATTCTTGGTAGCGGTGTACTTTTGTGAGCTTCTTTTTGGCCTCTATCTCCTGTTGGGCCTGCTGATAATGGTGCCCTTGCACTGGTAAATTGACTTGCCCTTCTGTATATTGATGGGTATCCTCCAGTGCCTTAGTTAAATCTTCTTATGTAATCAGTCTTTGCTCTTCAATCCTTGTCTTTGGAAGTACGTGCGCTCTTTTCGTGGCTCGAACTTCCTCTTCCACTTGCTTTATTTCCCTTAATTTCTTTGTGCCTCTCATTCCCGGTTGAGAGCTAGTTTTTGCCTCTTCCACAATCTTGACTTCCCTTTTCTTTTTAGGAACTGTGGTGACTTTGGCATACTTAGTTATAGCAGTTGATGATGGCATTTCTTGTAGATGCTCTCTAATACCTGAAGCATGGTAAATCAATATTGTCATAGCTACACTGCCATTGAGGAACTTCTTGTTGTTCCATTGTTTCTTTGCCTTGAATAACCGTTCTTGTATGTAAGGAGTCAGATTAATCTGATTTCCAAACTGCTTGATTGCATGTGAGAGTAACTGGACAATAATCTTTTGTGGAGCCATGTATTGATGCATATTTGGAAAGCAGAAGTGCTGGTGGATAAGTCTGACTTCCTCTGCTATGTCGACTCTGTTAATGTCGTTGAACGTTCTCGTTTTTGCCCCTCAACTTTCTTCTTTCACTACCGTGTTTCCATCTTTTTCCCATCCAAAAGCTTCCTTGATCAAGTCATGTGTAAACTGGATGACTACCCATTCGCCTACTTTATCCATCACTCTAGCCTGAGGCACCAATGGATCATGCAGTGTTGGTTGTAATGTGTTCATGACCTGGGTGCACCTTTGAAAGTCGGGCTTATAGATTGGCAATTCAAAATATTTATGAATGCCCGCTTTCTTCATGATGGCAATCGTCGATGGGAGTTCATGCAAAACTCTGAAGTCTTGAGACATGATAGGAAATTGATGATCTGTATCCATGATTTTTATAGTAGCCAGGAAGAGATACTCCCCAGCCGGTTGATCTTCTCTAAACCAGTGTCCCTTTGCCTTGGTGATACTCTAGAGAGGAAATTCCAATACTTCCTCTTGAATTGTTGCTTCAGAATCTTCAGAAGCCATCTGCACTTGTAAGGAAAAGTGCATTAGCTTCAATGGAAAGCATAGCAACTGTGTAGTGCATTGCAGTGATACGTTGTCGTTCCGTCACTCTGTTTCCCGTGGTTCTATAAATGAGATCTCTTACCACATCTTTTTATTTCTTTTCCTAAAAGAAAACAAGCATTAGTATAGCCGAAGCATTTATTTATGTACATAGTATGTCCATTCCTAAGGGAGTTGAAGCTATGCCGTAATTCCCATTGGGGAATGTGCACCACTAATTTGTTTATGCACATTAAGTGCCGAATGCTTGGCCTTGTAATGTGGCCCTACTATGCATACTTTAGGTGCATTTGATACTGCATGAGTGCAATTGGAAGCCCTGATGTTCCGATGGTCCCCTCCTTGCAGTTTCTTGGGTTTCCAAATCCATTTCCTGGTCGATTTGATAGGTTGTTTTCTTTCTTTGGTTCCGCGGGCTTCATGTGTTCTCTTTGTTTCCTCTAGTATTCTAGTAATAGAGGTTTTGCTCTTCATGTTTCAAGGATGAGTCTGTATTTTCTTTGTCATTCGAATGTTTTGATGTAATGTACCCTCCTGATTGCTTATCCCTTGCTTAGCTGCTTGTTTAACCTTCTTGGGAATCCATATCTACTGTCGTGCTTTCTGAGCTTCCATCAAAGTCTTAGGGAGCCATACTTGCAAGAGTATTTTTGTTTCGGACTTCCGTGATGCTGACTTGTTGTTCTCCTTTTTCTCCTTTTGAGGTGGTGATGACGTCTCCGATTTTTGCACTTGATCTTTGCGTACTGTAGAGGAGGTACTGGGATATCTACTTCCAACAATATCGAATTGTATACATTTCCAGTACTCCTTCTACCAGAGGGGGTTCTCCTTAGGGAAGTATACCCTGTGACATTTCTGTGTGCAGGTACCTTTACTGACAACAGAGAAACCAATAGAAGTGAAGACGTATGGTTGTAGAGAAAGGATCAATAACAAGTGCTCTTAAGAGAGAAAATCACTTGGTAACTTTAAAAATGAATACAGAGAGCTACAATACTACAAAAGGATATAACAGTGGGCGATGCACGCCAATGACTAAATCTAAGCCACTCAATCACCCTGCAATGCTAATCATCAACTCCACCGGGACGCCCACGCTCTGTATACTCATCACAGAGTGACCTCCAACAGTGTTGGTTGGTCCCTTAATGAAGTAGCCATCCTTTCATAAGCTCCTTCAATTTTTGCTTGATCCTTCCATCCACCCTTCTTTTCCTCCTCTTTATCCCGGAAACTTTTTTGTTCCTCTCTACCGATTGTTGCTTCTTTTCTGGCTCTAGTCATCATGGGCATTACAAAGGATGAAACAGCATAAGTCTGAGTGGTCATACCTTCTTCTTATGGTGAGACTGTAATCATGTGGATTGGAGCCGGACGAGTTCTTGGGAAGTCTTTGGTATAATGATCCTTGGCCTCTGAACAATGTTGACAAGGAGATGCATCCTCTGGTAGGGAACACCTATTCTGCATATGGCCATACTCACCACAGCGATAACACATCAATGGTCTATTATATCTAGGTTTTGTCGTAGGATTTTCCTCTCTACCAGGTGCATTTGAAGTACTAGCATAATATGAATCCAAAGCCTGAGGGTTACCTCATTGCTGTGTACCCTTCAGGTAGTAACAGTCTCTAGCTTCATGACCATCTTTCCCACAAAATTGACAGCTTACCTTGTTAGGGCAATTGGCATTGGAATGTCCATTGGTGTTACATTTTGTACACCAAATTTGCCTTCTTATATCCTGAGTGGTCTGCAAATCCTCTAACTCACGACGAAGTTGGGTTACTTCATCATCAGTGCGATGTAGTGGTGGCAAGACCACCTCTTCTTGTCGATTTTGTTGCATTCTTAATGCCTCTAGCTCCTTCCTTAGTTGCTCAATTGGGTCTAGTTCTGTAGCATCATTTGTTTATGTGTCCCCTTCAAAATGTTGTCGAGCTTCTTCAATGCGCGATGCTGCTGCAACAAAATCATTGAGGGTGGCATCCAATCTAAGAGACTCACGTAACTTCTGTTGAGATGACCTGGGCAAAGCTTTTTCTATCCATTTTTTAACCAAGAAATCACCTGGAGCATGTGGAAGACGTGCCACAAGTGCTTTTGTCCTAGTGTGAAGTTCATGGACGGATTCACCTTGTCTCAGCCTTAAATTCTCTAGCTGATCCAAAGCTCTTTCCGAGGAGTCACTCGACCGAAATGTCTATGAGAACGTCATCTTTAAAACCTCCCATGTAGCGAAATGGCCATCCATATATTGATTGTACCATTTGTCTGCAAGACCTTCCAGTGTGGATGGGAAGAGTGCTAGCATTGCATCTTCTCTATTCTGCAGACCTCGTCCACGGCATAAGGAGATAAATCTCCTCACATGATCATCAGCATCCTCATATGCTTGTCCCTTGAAGGTAGGGAACTTGATGTTGAGTCCGGAGAGTAAATGAGAAAGGTCCTCCATTTGTACTGGTGTTTCTTGTGACGTATCCGAGGAGAAGTCTAAGATTCTCCTATGCTTCTCTTTTGATAATGGTGTCGCACCCAAATCAATAGATAAATTCCAAGAGGGTAGAGGGGAGGTAGACTCACTAGTCGAGGTTATAGCTAACTTGTTAAGGCTCCTTCGTACACGAAGAGGCTCCTTATCTGCTCGCGTATGGGTCATGTAATGTACCTACTTGCGAATATAATAGGGCAAAAATACCGAACAAGGGACTATTTACTATCCTCAGGGCCTCTCACAGAAATGCAAGGTCCCACCGGGCGTGCCAAACTATAGAGGAGGTACTAGGATATCTACTTCCAACAATATTGAATTGTATACATTTCCAATACTCCTTCTACCAGAGGGGGTTCTCCTTAGGGAAGTATACCCTGTGACATTTCTGTGTGCAGGTACCTTTATTGACAACAGAGAAACCAATAGAAGTGAAGACGTACGGTTGTAGAGAAAGGATCAATAACAAGTGCTCTTAAGAAAGAAAATCACTTCGTAACTTTAAAAATGAATATAGAGAGCTACAATACTACAAAAGGATATAACAATGGGCGATGCACGCCAATGACTAAATCTAAGCCACTCAATCACCCTGCAATGCTAATCATCAACTCCACCGGGACGCCCACGCTCTGTATACTCATCACAGAGTGACCTCCAACAGTGTGCCTGTAGCAACAGAGTGCAGAGAGTAGACAAGAAAATAGCCTAAACTAGCATCAACAAATGATGGTAGTGCTGATACGCAATAGTTCACATGAATGAAATTACACCCCCCCCTAAATGAGTGCCAAACATCTGTTTATATAGATTCCCGAAACGAGAGAAGGTCCTTTGATTTCGCAATCGATAATACACCTACTGCCATCTATTTCGCCTGCCAAGATGGGCGTCACCCGTAGTTTCGCCTACCAAGATGGGCGTCACCCCTAGTTTCGCCTATGGGAAGGATTCGCCTAAAATATCTGTTCAATATATCCATTAAGGTGGTTCGATTGGCCCTAGGAGTGCATATGACAATGAGTACAGTTGGAATGTCCATAGTTTTTGTAATTGTCACGTCGCGATGCCTTGTGCATGCTTAGGGGTGTCTGTCATCCACTGGAGTTTATTTAGTAATTCTGGTTCCGGTGATTTCAGTCAACCAGTTGATCGAAATCCACCCTATCGCCAAAGTGCTCACCGTAAAGTTACCGAAATTCTACCGAAAACGCGAACTTCTTTTGAATTCTGAGTTTCTTTCAGTAATTCCAATTCTAGTGATTTCGGTCAACCAGTTGACCAAAATCCACCCCGTCACCGTAGCGTTTGTCATAAAGTTACCGAAATTTTATCGAAAAAGTGCCGAATTTGCGAACTTCTTCCGTGTTGCTCTTTTCTTATTTGTACTCTAGTTGATGGAACCTTCGCCGTCCTTCACAATCTTGAGTACTTCTTCAGAAAAAAGAGAGCCCAAACTTCTTCTAAAATTCCGATCGTGTTCCAGTACTCAACTGAACTATTTTCCTTCGAAAAGGTGCGATCTTCTATCTCTTATCAGAGATAGGATTCTGCTGGATTACACGTACCCACTTGAATTTGTTTTTCTATTGATGTGAGTATCTGAATGTTGTCTTCTGCCTTGGTGATCCTTCTGTCGTGTGAGAGACTCCATGAGAGTTGGTTTCCTTATTGTCTGGTTGTTCACCAACTGAATAGAGTGATTTCACCTCTTCTTCGAACACATCAAGGTTTGATCTCTCTGCTTCTTCTAGATTGTTTTCTGAGGTATTGGGATTGGGATCATGTTCCATTAGCTCTTCTTTGCATTTTTCTGTACTCTCGTTGGTTTTTGGTTGTAGGAAAGGCTTCTCTCCTAATAGACTAAAAATTTCCTTGTGCCCTATCTTGCTTGAAATATAGCCTTGAGCTAGGTTGATGTTTACTTCATTCTCAATGATCCAATCCTATCTTAGGATCAAATCCTCTATTAAATCTTCATCTCTGCACACTAATACTTGTTGTTCCATGGAAGAATTTCCTAGGTGGAGGGATACTATCGTTTCCCCGATGCATGGTATGATTTGACCTCCAACTCCTTTCATCTGAGCGTTTGTGGGAGTCATAATCATTTGAAGATCTTTTATGACCGTATTATGTATGCAACTAAGTCCTGCTCCTGAGTCTACTAAGGCATCCATCAATTTGTACTCTGTCTTGCCAATCCCTAGGTTTAGGTAAGGTTGCGACCTATAAGCGCTAGTCGTGTCAGACATATGGACTTGATAATTAGCCATATGGATAGGTTCTTCTCCTTGGAGATATCGTTCGTCTCTTTGCTTAATCCATTCTTTCCTTTTCTTGATGCGTTCTAGGGCTTCTTGTCATGCCTCCTCTCTAATCTGTTCTTCCTCTTTTGAGCACCTACGAGATGTGCTAACATTTGATCCGTTAATGGCTCTATGAACCGTTTCACTCTATATCCACTTATGTAGTTAGGAAAAATGTCTCCATCTAAAGTGGCTAGATGAACTGCTCCACTAGTAGAGATCCTATTTATGAGCAGAGGTCCATATCCACATTTTTGTAACTTCTTGGCATGTTGCTTTAAGGTGTAAACCAGAACTAGATCGCCTTATTTAAGTCCTTTGTCTTTTATATGTGCATCATAATATGCCTTTTGTCTTCTCGTGGCTGCATATACTCCTGCTACCGCTTGTAACCTAGTTTCATGCAGCTTCTCTATTTGGTCTAGTTGTTGGGATAATTCATGTCCGGTCCATTCATACTATTGTGCTACTCTCAAAGTGGGGATTAAAAACTCAATTGGCAAAATCGCATTTTGCCCGTATATCAAATTGAAGGGAGTAGTTCCAATGGCAGTCTTGTATGCAACTCGGAAAGCCCAAATTGCATGATGTAATTGCTTATCCTAGTCAGACCTCCCATTGTTGACAATCTTTGTCAGTACCGTGCATAATACCTTATTGGAACTTTCCGCTTGACCATTTGCTTGTGGGTGGTATGGGGCTGATTTTTTATGGATCACTAAAAACTCATTCATTAGAGACTCTATTACTTCATTAATGAAGTGTGTTCCTCGGTCACTCACAATCTCAATTGGTAAGCTGAAACGGGTGAATATATGCTCAAAAAGAAACTTAGCCGTGGTTTGTGCATCATTCTTTCTAGTAGCCTTTGCTTCTACCCATTTTGTCAAGTAATCTGTGGCTACTATGATATATTCAGCATGTGATCCTCTAGCTGGTGGGTTGATGGGTCCTATGAAGTCAATACCCCATTTAGCGAATGCTCTCGCACAAACCATAGGTCTCAATGGCATGTGATCTCTCCGAATTGGGTATTTAGCCCTTTGGCATGTCTCGTAGCTTCGTACATATGTTTCATCATCCATATGTAAAGTTGGCCACCACAAGCCCGCGAAGAGGATCATTTTTACACTTCTTTCGGTTGAAAAATGACCTCCTGCCGCACCTGCGTGTGCCATCTCTAATATGGGCAAATATTCTCCTTCATGCACATAGAGCCGTAATTGGTTATCTTTCCCTCTTCTAAACAATTGTCTTCCCATAAGTACATAATCCTTGCTCATCTCTTCTAGGGATCGTTTCCTTGCCAAGCTGACTCCTTCCTCGTGTTATCCTGTCTTCAGGAAATTTACCAGGGTCTTGCTCCAATTGGGTGCTATCGTTGAGAAAGGTATGGATACATGATCTTTGGGGATTGTCTCTTGACAATATGCACAATTACTTATGTAGTCATGAACATCCTTAGGCATGTCAGGCTAGTATACACCCAATCGCTTTAATTCCCTAATGGTTTCATGAGTCCCCTTGTGTGTCCTCCATTTGTTCACATGAGCTTGTTCAATAAGCTTCACTTGTTCATCCTCCTCAACACATCTCAGCAATACACCATTGGGTTCCTTATAGTACACACTTCCAGCAATAATGTACAAATTTCTTAACTGGATAATTTCCTTTTTGCTATTCTTATTGATTGAGTGTTGTGGTCCATGGATGAGTATCGGAATTATTTTTTTTGCCCATTTTGGACAAACTTCCAGATTAAACAAATAAGTGTCTGGCATATCATCGGGTACTCCACTTGGTGGTTCTCCGTGTGTTAACCTAGAAAGGTGATATGCTCTTACATGCGTATTTCCCTTTTTCACTATCACTTCAAAATCGAATTCCATCAGTAGTAGGAACCATCTTACCAATCTTCCCGTGTTGCAAGGCTTATTAACTAGGTACAATAGAGCCTGATGGTCTATGAAAAACTTGAACTTGTTGGCTAAGAGATAGTGTCTAAATTTCTTCACTGCATAGACCATTCCTAATCCTTCTCGCTTGGTAGTGGTATAATTTCTCTCTGCTTGGTTCAGTTGTCTACTCGCATAGGCACTTGGATTATCTAACTTTCCTTCATCGGCTGGTTGGGCTAAGATACATCCTATTGCGTAATTAGAAGCATCAACATGAATATGAAAAGGTTTGTTCCAATTTGGTTTTTTCAGAATTGGGGCTATGCTCAGCCTCTTCTTTAACTCATTGAATGCATTCTCACATTCCTCTCTCCAAGTGAATTGAGTTAATAGTCCATACAGAGGTTTGGCCATTATGGCATACATGTGGATAAAGCGATGGTAGTATCCATAATGTCCCATAAATGCTTGCACCTCCTTCGCATTCTTAGGTCTAGGGAGCTCTAAGATGACCTTAATCTTGTCCTCATCCTTGGATATTCCATTCCTAGAGACTATGTGTCCTAGGATCTTCCGTTGTCTTACCATGAAGACACACTTCTCTGGGTTTAAATAGACTCTGTACTGTCTACATTTATTAAATATCTTTCTCAACTCAGGAATATGATCTTGTCTTTGATTGGATCTACATACACTTCCATGCTCTTTTTCAGGAATTCTTTGAAAACATGACACATCAATCGTTGGAAAGTAGCAGGCGCATTAGTGAGTCTGAAAGGCATCACTCGGAAAGCATAGACTCCCCACTCGATAGCAAATGCAGTCTTATGTTGATCCTCAGTAGCAATAGCTACTTGATTGTATCCGGAGAATCCATCTAACAAGCTGTAGACTTCCTTTCCTGCGACTCTTTCCAATAGATGGTCCGTAATGGGTAGTGGGTAGCTGTCCCGTATGGTGGCTGCATTCACTTTTTTCAGGTTAATGCACACTCTCAGTTTTCCGTTCTTCTTAAGCACAACTACTAATGGCGAGACGCACTCGGTGTGTTCTATTTCGTATATGAATCGTGCCGCTAGTAGCTTCTCCTCCTTAATTTTAGCAGCATAGACTTCGTTGTATGTATATGGGCGTTGTTTTGATGGTTTCGCATCTGTTGTCATTGGTATTCTATGAGAACAAATCGAGGGTTCCACACCTTTAAGATCCTTATATGTCCATGCGAATACATCTCGATATTCCCGGATCAATTGTATTAACTCTTCTTCTTCTTCCACTGACACATCTTTGCCTATGTATGTGCATCTCTCTTCTCCATTTTCCACTATCACTATGATTTTTTTCATTTGTTCTTTGTTGTCGTATATTTCTCCATCTTTAGCCTCTCGTTTAGGCAATTGAATGGCTACCTTTCTCTCTTTTACTTTATATCTTTTAAAATGTTTAGGAACCTCAAAAATAGCTGGATTTGGTTCGATTTTACTCATGCTCTCCTCTTGCTTTTGTATTGTGGGAGCGGCTTCTATTGCCAAGATCTTTGTCGGTTCCTGCTTCTCTTCGGTTCGAATGGTGTCTAGATAGCTCTCTTCTGAATCAAATTCTGGTTCTATTTCTATACTCTCTTATTCCTCTTTCCACTCTTTTTCCAAGATTTCTCCCTCTTCTACTTCTTGAAGGACAACATATAAAGATTCACATCATAACCTTCCTCGTCTATGCACTCGTTCATTGTTAGTACTTCTTCATTCACACACACATCCAAGGTGGCTAAGATTTCCATCCATCCATGTGGTTCAAAAGTTTCATCAAGAAAGATTTGTGGCATATACCTTGGGTCTTCTACAAGTATGTAGTTAGGATGTCCTATTGGCCATAGCTGTCTTTTGTTGTCCTCTTTCTTGGCTTCTCATCCATAACTGAGCGTCTTCGTGCATCCATGATTGATCGCTTGACCCAGCACTATGAATGGATAGGTCCTCTTCCTCCTTGTGTATGGGATTCCATTGTAGTGGAGGTACATCTCGATAGGAAAATGTGTGTAGATTTATCTTGGTAGTGTTTCCTTGGTGTTGTAGGTATAACGAATCTCTGCCCCAATCTTGCACTACCCGCATTTGTCTTATGAATGGTCTTCCTAATATCATTTCATAGTTGTTAGCCTTTTCAAATTTACAGATGGCTAATGTGTGTTCAAATTCAACTCCACAGGTGGTTAATTTGATTCTTTCCAGTATTCCTAAGGGTTTCTCTACATGACCGTCTGCTAATTGGAGTTTCATGTGGGTGGGTCATAAGGCAGGCTTCCCCCATTTCTCCCAAATCTCCTTGGTGGCGATTCCCACTCCAACTCCTGTGTCTAGTATAGCCTTGGTCATGTACCCATTAAGTGACAGGTAGACATGTATTACCTTCGTCTCCTTCACTAAATTCTCCCACCTTATCAACTGGAATTTGTATTTTAGATGAGTTTCCTTTTCCCTTAACTTCTTTTTCTTCCTTCTCTTGTCCTAATTCCATTTGGCTCGCTAAATGCTTCCATAAATGTGGCTTAATTTGAAGTAATTCTTCCACGGTCAGTTTGCATTGTACTTTTGTCTTCTTTAGTTCCGTTAGATTGTGTGAACTCTTTTCTGAGTTTTCTTTTCCCTTTCCATGTATCGTGGGTGCTCGGATTATCATAGATTCCTTTTCGTATTCTCCCATGTAATTAGGTAAAGTTGAAATGCTCTGAGCTTCTTCTCTATTTCTGTCTAGCCTTGACACTTCCTTGTATACTTCTTCCATATTGGGATTGGGTTGATAAAATTCTACATCTATTTCATCAAAGGGAGGTTTAGTCACTCCATTCTTCTTCCATTGTTCTTCTCGGATTCTATTCCATAATTCCTTTGGCCAATTAGCTTCTAGGTCAGGTATTATTGACACCGGTTCATCTTGGGTTCTCGTTTGCTCACACTTGTCAACCCCCTCTCTAGGTTCTTTACCCTTGGCTTTGACATACTCTTCGTATTGATCCTCGGCTATCCTCATTTCTGGAAGGGCTGGGATAGTCTTTTCTAGGGTTGCCTGTGCAACCTCTATAAGTTTTCTGCATAGAGCAAGCCTCTCCTTTTCTAATTCTCCTTGTGGATAAAGTTTTTTGTGTTGCTCTACATTCGGTACAGTTTTAATTCTAGCGTGATAAACTTTCAGCCACATGTCTAGGTCATCAGGTATTGGGTCAGTTAAAATGGATCCTTGTTTTTCAGCTTCTTGGATAAGCAATGGAATGGGAACCCTTTCCTGCGTCCTCTGTTCGTTATGCTCTTGTTTGTTTCTAGATTGGTTCCTATTTTCTTGACTCTTGTGTTTTATCCATTTATCTTTGAGCTTTTCTCTTCTTTCTT
Source organism: Ceratopteris richardii (assembly GCA_020310875.1). Taxonomy (NCBI): domain Eukaryota; kingdom Viridiplantae; phylum Streptophyta; class Polypodiopsida; order Polypodiales; family Pteridaceae; genus Ceratopteris; species Ceratopteris richardii. The sequence goes on from CM035408.1 coordinate 118,802,133, forward strand.
TCCATTTTTGTGTTTCAATATTCTGGGTACTCTCACATGGGTCCATAGAATCTTCAACTCTTTGAATTTTGGGAGTTACCGTTCTTTTGCTCTCTCGTTCCTGTTCTGGTTGTTTTCCTTTTTGTTCTTTTGTTTGAGCTCTTGTAATGGCCTTTAAAGGCACAGTGTATTCCTTATCACTTCCAGATGCTTCTATCACTTCAATTACATTGATTGGTGCAGTGTCTTGGACTTTAGTTGGATTCTTAGGGCAATCTTTGAAAAGATGTTCCTTTCCGCAATCATTGTAATATCCTTCCCAAGTCCTAGGGGGTGGTGGATTGTAAGGTCGAGGACATTCTTTAATGAAATGGTCTCCTCCGCATCTATAACAAGGTCCTCTCGGCACAGGTGGTCTCATGGGTGGTTGTGCTTTAGGTGCGGTATACATCAATGTTGCGACCTCTGTTCCAAATGAAGGGCTTTGGTGTGCAAAAGAAGAGGAGGAAGGAGGAGATGGAGGGAGAGAGAAGAGAGGAACGACGTGCGGATATGCATGGGAGCCTCGAAACCCACATAATGATCTCTCTTTAGGCAATGCTCTATATATGATGTATATATATGAATATGGGGGTAAGGTCACATGACCCTTACATCCCCAACAATCTCCCACTTAAGGGTCAATGTGACCATAAGTGGTAACATATACAAAGAATGATGTAGGACTATACAATAATGTACAGGAAGAGTCCGGATCTCTACCCATATTGATCAGCCTACACCAACTGCCTCGAACAAGGTGTATCCATGCACCTCAAACTGCTCTAGACTCATATCGATAAGAGCCGAGCTCACATATGACTTATGCAAGAACTTATGAAGTTCTTGCAAAGCTCCCACTTGCTCTATGCCTGTGTCAATCATGGAACGACTGACAACTCCAAGTGCAAATGCTCCAATAGCAATTGCAATATCTGGTCTCGAGCATAACAACTCGTACATCAGACTCCCGAATGCTGACGAAACATGTGCTATCGTGGCTAACCTAAGCATGTCAGCCATGCCTATATCCAAGGCATCTAAAGCACCATCCTCAAGACCAACATGTCCTGACATATCTCTGTCAATATCTGGCATGAGCGAATCCAAGAATGACTGCATAACTGCTGACTCCTCAACATCCAAATCAGCCATGCTCACAACCAAGGATGTATCTAGCTGTGCATCCTGAGAGCTAGAATGCTCTGGCATACACTGTGTATCTATAAGAGCTATCTTGCTCTACCACACCAAGTGTATCATCATGCTCCACATGAGCTAACTGCACAACATCAACACCAAGGTCAAACTGATGATCACACTCTAACTGAGTATCATCATAATGCTCTACATGAGCATCAATATCATGCTCTAAAGCATCCAACTGATCATCCAAAGTGTGCTCCACAAGAGCATCCATATGATCAATAAAATCATGCTCTATATAAGCATCATGAGCATACAAAACATGCTCTACATATGCATCCATCTGAGCATCTGAATCCTTTCATACATGTGCATCATGAATGTCAATAGACATATGTGTAGGTAGACGAAATGAGACATGACGAGTCTCACATCGCACATAAGGCTGAACTCCCTCTGAGATGAGACTGTCTCTCACATGAAGTACCTATAGTGGATACCTGTGCCCAACCCTGGCACCTCTGACAAGCATAAGTTGTCCCAACTGCAATTGAAAATGATGCTCGCCAAGGAATGCATAACATCTGCTCTCTTGTAACTGGCTAACTGAAATCAAGCTCATAGGGAATGAAGGCACATAGCGTACATGTCTGAGCATAAGTGATGCTCCACTAGGTAGCATAAGACATACATCTCCTGCACCCTCAATATCATATGTCGTACCATCAGGCAACTGCACACATCCACGACTCTCACCTGAGAATCGATAAAACCACTCACGATATGGAGTAACATGAAAACTGGCTAATGCATCAAGCAACCAAGACATATGTGTGCCATCCAATGAATAAGAGGAATCCAAAGATGAACCATAGGAGAAAGTGATATCACCATCACTGGCATAATCAACTGCCATAGAATCTCTTGAAACCACTACCTCATCTGCATCACATGCATATCTCTGACGTCGTCGTCGCATTTGCCTGAAGCAACGTCGTCGAATATGGCCCTCATGACCACAATGCCAACATCGAAGTCGTCGATGTGATCTATGTCTCACATGAGTCAATGGACTCGCATACATATCATGTAGTCTCTGCCATAATGCACTACTCGTCTCCTCATACATAACAGACTCATATATAGAATCCACAAGCTGTAATCGAATAGTGGATCTGGCCAATGCATCCATATCCATCCATACGTGGTCGGGCATGTCACGAGGCCTCTCTACATCTCTATGCACATACATGTGTAACCCTGCACGAACCAATGTATGCCACATCTGAGCTTTCCATCTCGGAAAGTCAGTGCCATCAAATCGAGAAGACACCATGCTAGCAATCCAATAGACTAGCAATGTAACAAGAGACTAGAAATAATACTCTATCCTCAATAGGATCACACCTGCATATCCATATGCATAACTCACATCACAAATGTCTCGATGGAGAAGGAACCATGTGAACCACCTATCACATAACCATGCATCTAGCATGCATATAAAACCATGAGCATAAGCCTGCTCACCAAGTCTCCAAAGTGACCAAATAGATGTGAAAGAATCCTGGGAAAAATTCGACAAAGTATCCCCTGAAAACTGAGCAATCAAACAAGATAACCAATAGCAAAAGAACAATGAGTAACCTATCACCACCTGTCACCGATCCAAGCAAAGATAATGGCAACTACATGTGCCAAAAAGCTAATGGCAATACACGCCAATACAATGGTGATGCACCTCCCACTCAAGAATGAATCCTACAAGATGGTCCAACCTGTCACGAACAATGTGTGACCAAGTCCATGTGAATGGAGATAATCAATGATCCAAAGCTATCACACAAGCTTCAAGATCCACTAGAGCTCCTTTCTAGCATAAAATCCGGTGAAATTTCGACAGCATCTCCTCTGTAAAACGGACTCTGAACCAAATAAACCATGTGGGAATCACCATCCACATATGCCAAGAATCACACTGGCAAATAGATATCATCCATGACCAAATGCTAATAACGGTGACAAACAAACGTGTAACTGAGGCTCCAATCTGGATCCTATACCTGCAAAGAAAACAAAGATACAAGTACCAACTAAGATCCAATGTCAACTCTCACAAAAGTATGTGCAACGGGCAAGTAAATCCATAACCAAATGGCATAAGCAAGATATAAACCACAATGCCACTATACATCCATGATCAAACTCATGATGACATAAACCTCAAAGAAGAGTATACCACAATGTCATCTTACATGCCAAACACGTGACAAGATCATGCTCTACTCTCATATGAAGGAGCTACCACAGTGATCATACATGTACAATGCCTTGAAGCTCTAAAAATAAGAGCTTGCACACCAAAACTTCTCTCTCGAAGAAGTTCCAAAGCAAATTCAACCTCCAAGTGCAATTAGTAAAGATGTGCTGCTCTGTGTTTTGTTGTTTCAGAGGTGATAAACTCTGAATCTGAACTTTTGGTCTTCAGCAAACTTCAAGATCTGAGTCTTGGCTACGTAACGATATAAAAAACACCTCAATCGCAGGTGCGTAGCTCAAGATATGCTCAAAACAAGCACCTGCTGTCAATTTCACTTTCACTTGCAATAGTATTGCTCTGTATTCTGCAATTTCGGCAACCTAAAACTCAGAATCTGGATCTGAGTTCTTCTACAAAGTTGTAGCTATTATTTCAAGTTACGCACAGCAAGTTGAATCATCGAATTCCGAGCTGTAGAACTCAAGTTATGACTCAAAAACCGACCTGCTCTCCTACTCAATGTAGATTCGCCTTCTACAATACTCTACGTTTTTTCGAATTTTCGGCACTTCAAAAGTTCGAACCAAGTTTTGTGCTCTTCTGTGAAGTTGTAGCTCTCTATGTTAGCTACACACAAAACTTTAAAACGCATCAATCTGAGCTTTGTAGCTCGAGTTATGACCAAAATACTGAACAGTTGTCAAGAGATGCCGACCTGCACTTCTACCTCTTCTCACCTAAGCTTCCATTGAAGCTTCTTGCACACAAGCCTTCAGCATGCTCTAATACCAATGAAGGGCTTTGGTGTGCAGAAGAAGAGGAGGAAGGAGGAGATGGAGAGAGAGAGAATAGAGGAACGACGCGCGAATATGTGTGGGAGCCTCGAAACCCACATATTGATCTCTCTTTAGGGAATGCTCTATATATGATGTATATATATGAATATGGGGGTAAGGTCACATGACCCTTACATCCCCAACACCAAAAGCCTATTCATAACCTTCATATCCATAGTAAGCCGAATCATAAGTTGATTCATATTCTAACATATTGGCTTCATAGGGATAATAATCTCTTGAGGGTAGCTCATATCCAGGGTTCGCTGATTCTACTCTGGTCATCATTGAGGTTGGCACTATAGCTATTTCCAAATTTCTTCTTGCTGAGCGTATTTAATAGGTACCACTTGTTGAGGTTGTGACAGTTGTGATCGTAACACTGGTTGGGGCGGTGGATATGGTACTTGCTCGTATGGCCTTGGTGCTCCTGCTGGTGTTGGATAGGGATTGTATCTGGGCATCTCTCTGCCTGGCTCTCTAGGTGGATATCCGTATGGTCGATACTCAGGTGGTTGTAACGGTCATGCCTGTCTATTGAATGGGAAGTTTTATGTGGTGTGATTGGTGTATTTTTGTTCTAAGTGGCAGTACAAGGCCGTTCCTTGTTGGGACTGTCTGTTGTAAGGATATGTCTGGTGTACACCGGTTCCTCCTCGCACACACATATGTGTAGGGTGATCTCCTCCACATAGACTGCATCTTCGTAACATGGGCACTCTTAAAGCTGGGTGTTGGTAATATCTATGTCCTTGAACTCCTAATATTTTTGCTACCAACTCTGCTAATTCCTCCACATTACTAGAGTTGGATGTAATAGTACTCCAAGAGTCTTCTGATTTAGTGGGGCCGGGTGTGCTCTTGAGATCCTCAGCTAGATTATCTTCTAGTGTCAATGCACTCTTGAAGACATTCAGTCAAGGTTTGTAGCCTTTTCACATAAACTAGCGTTCTTAGGGTTCCATTCGTGTCCATCCAAAAATAATGAAATCATCTTTTGTTGAGTGGGCCTTTCGGCTGCTGGGCATCTATCAACATACTGATTGAATCTTCGGGCCACTTGGATAGGTCTCAGTCTTCTCATTGGTTCAGGCGATATAGGCATTACAAGGAAGGTAGGGACTGCTGGTCTAACTGGGGTTATTCCAGGCTGCCCTCCTACTGGCGGTCGTGGTCTTACTGGTGGTCGGTACTGATTACCTACTCCTGGATGGGTCTGATTGTGAGGTTGCACTCCTGGACTTGCAAATTGTACATGAGTATGGTTTGGAACACTCCGTTGGCTAATTTGTCCTGACATGGTGTGTTCTGCCTCTTGTTGAGTTCCAAAGGGGTTCTGAGAAGTAGTTGCCTGTTCTCTCTGAGGGAATACAGGCAAACCCATGTATTTCAGTTGAGCCTTGTCTATGACATTAACCAACCAATATCTTCTCCGATTTTTATCTAAGTAGGTTATTCTAGTCTCGTCTTCTGGATCCTTTAGCTCATAAAATGTCATAGGGCTTTCTGCTCTTCCTTGGGTTGGTGAATCTGTTTGCAGCAACAGGTCCAAACCATGGATCAAATATACTTCCAACAGGTAGTCGTCTTGAGGTATCAAGTCTCCTCTCAAGACTCGTGTCACTTGGGACCTACCTCTAGGGGTTGTCATTAATTCCTCAGGGTTTGGTCTCCCTGAGTTTTCTTGTCCCTCTAACTCTCCCCTTTCATTGATCACTTTGGGAAATTCGGTTACTATGTAGATGTGACCTATCTTGTCCATGTATGCTCCTCCTTCATACTTCACAGCCGGTCTGGGCACAATTGTTGCCTCTATTGCAATCACCATTCTGGCCACGGATCTGTTTAAGCCATCCAGGTAGATAGGAATCTCTTGGGCATTAGTAGAAACATATTGTAAGGAGGTACGGTATTCTCCCTCCACTGTGGTCATGAAGTTTCTACTTGGAGCGGGACCCTGCATGTTTTCTGATGTCATGGGTATCTCCTCCTCTGAGTCACTAGAGGTGTCTGAATAGACGGAGCGGTGACTGATCTGAGCGGCACTTCCTACAGAAGATATGACTCTTCTTCGGCTACTTAGCACTCTCCCTGACCTCAAGTTCATTCACCCTCCTAAGACTCTCTAGGTCTCTAAAACTCTCCTTAAGTGGCTCCTCAAATGCCTCAAGTTTGCCCTACAATTGCTTCAAAAGCTCTGGATGATACCACTCCAGACGATACTGCCCTGGGCGATACTGCTTTGGCCACGATACGATACCAAAAATCTAGGCCGTACGATACTGTCGTAGTCCACGATACGATACCAAATGATTGGCGATACGATACTTGGATCTTGGCCGATACGATATTGAAAAATTCAACGATACGATACTAGGGTTTCCCTCGATATGATACCAAGGAAAGGGACGATACGATACCAGCTTACCTCGCGATACGATACCTGGGAACCAAGACGATACGATACTGATCCCCTTACACGATACGATACCACAAGGGTATCGCAATACGACACCACAAGACTACACGATACGATACCAATGCAAGTGGCGATACGATACCATCAGCTTGCACGATACGATACTAGACGTAGGGGACAATACAAAACTTGGTATGGTATTGTGATACTAAAATGGGATAGGGGACGATACGATACCGATAGTTGTGCGATACGATACCGCAAATCCGCACGATATGATACTGGAATGGTATTGTGATACTAAACTGGGACAGGGGACGATACGATATCGACAGTTGGGCGATACGATACCGCAAATCCACACGATACGATACTGGAATGGTATCGCGATACTAAACAAGGAAGAGGGTGATACGATACCAAAAGTGGACCGCGATACGATACCACTTTTAGCAAAGTAAGATTGCGATACCAACCTAGCGATACGATACCACGAGTGGTATCGCGATACCAAGGCTGGTCAACGACGATATGATATTTTGGCGAGTATCGTGATAGAAGGGAATTTTTGGTATCGCGATACCAGAAACTCAACCGATCGCGATACTCAAGCCAAAATACTTCCAAATGCAAAAATTTTTACACCCCCTTGCTCCTCTCTCACCCCTCCTCACTCCTAGCCTACTGTCTCTTTCAAGAAAGCTCAAAAAACACACAGTCCCTCCCTGCGATACCGGTTGTGCAACTAATCACGTTTTGATGCACTTTTAATGTGTGTTTGCCAAAGAAATCTTGTGGAATCTTACCTTTGTGATGTCTTGCTTGCACCTTGAGCTCAATACCTAGCTTTGATACTGCTTTTCAGAACAGTTAAGAAATGAACTAATTTTTTTGGTTTTTATACTTTTGGTGACTGAAACTAAATTACACAAACTTAGCAAATGTTTTGGGATTTTTTCTTTGTCCTGGCCTACTCCTACTTCACTTCTCTTCTCCTCTCCTCTCCTTCTAACCTAACCCTAACTCTTCCTTCTCTCCCTTCCTACTGAACCTAAACCTAAAAACTCATTACACACACCTCCAGGGTGTGAAGTAACAAGTGATGAAGTGGGTGACTACTTGCCACTGAACAAGTTCACTTCTACAAGTACGATTTCATCACACTCGATCTATAACCATCACGAAGGCACCTTGGCTGAGTGTTCCCCGGCAACGGTGCCAAAAACGTGTGTACCTGAGTCATGAAGACTCAAGGATTTTTGTCAATGAGACTAAACCCCAATTGCCACACAAGTGCGTATAGTGGGAAATTGACACACGCTTATTTGTCAATCCGATAAAATGAGCTAACCAAGTGTATGAGGACACGTGCACACATGATGGAAAATGAAGTGGTTCAGCTGATATGTGTGAGAAAAGACTAAATCACCTATCTAACTCACTGAATTACTGGAAGTGTCTGTCACGATACCACTTACAACAGTTTTCAATAAATCGAGGATTTCTCCCAGCTCCAAACTCCGAACATAGTCAATAGGGTACTCGTTAAGAAGCTCTCGACGAGACGCAACTTCTAGAAGTGTCACTCGATTCTGACAACCGTGCTTCAAGTTATGACCAAAATAGTGATTGGCGGGAAGCACCCACACTCACGCCACAACTCCTACAAGCTCACACACACACTACAGTAGCTCAAAAACAGTGGGAAGGGGTAGAGCACAGTCTTACTCACACATTCCAAGCATTACACACACATAGAAGATCAAAGAGAAGATGGAAATCTGCAAGAAAGAGGCAAATTTGAGATTCAAAAGCTCTCTCTCTTCACCATGGCAAAAGTCTTCACAAAGAGTCACCAAGTGACTTATATACATGTGCCCTAAATTTGGTCCTTTCATACAAGAGACTGGCACTTTATTACAAAAAAGTGAAATTCCTACTAATCTACAAGGGATATTTTACAAGTTGGGATTATGCAACTAGAGGACTCCTCTAGTGCATTTACATGGCTTGAGGGAATTCTCTAAGATTTTGAAGAAGAAAAATCATGCCCATTAATTTGAAAATTTTGGGGCTCTTCTCTTGTGTTTCTTTGCTCTGTAACAGTGCGTCTATCACTTCATTTACAAAGTGTGTGCCTCTATCACTCACAATTTCTATAAGCAATCCAAATCTAGTGAATACGTTCTCAAAGAGAAACTTGTCCACATTCCTCGCATCGTTTTTCTTGGTTGCTTTGGCTTCAACCCATTTGGTCAAATAATCTGTGGCTACAATTATGTACTCGGCATGGCATCCTTTAGCTAGTGGGCTAATAGGTCCTATGAAGTCTATCCCCCATTTAGTAAATGCTCTGGCACTCATCATGTGTTTCAGCGGCATTTCATCTCTTCTAATTGGATATTTCGTTCGTTGACAGGTATCACAACGTTGAACAAGATGCAACCAATGGCAAACTTGGAAGCATCTACGTGAATGTGAAACGTTTTGTTCCAATTAGGCACTCGAAAGATTGGTGCTGAGCTTAATCGATTCTTTAATTTGTTAAAAGCTCTTTCACATTCTTCTATACAATTAAACTGATACAATAGTGCATAAAGAGGTCTAGCAATTATGGCATACATATATATAAATCTTCGGTAGTATCCGCAATGTTCCATAAATGCTTGCACTTCTTTAGCAGTCTTTGGTCACAGCAAATCTAGAATCACTTTGATTTTGTCTTCATCAGTGGAAATTCCATTTTTAGAGACGATGTGTCCTAATATTTTTCCTTGTCGAACCATGAAGATGCACTTTTCTGGACTGAGGCATACTCTATATTGCCGACATTTGGCAAAGATTTTCCCTAGTTCAGGGATATGCTCTAATCGTTTGGCTAAATAAGTGCATAAATCATCCACGTACACCTCCATGCTCTTTCTCAAGGACTCCTTGAACACATGACACATCAATCTTTGGAAAGTGGTTGGGGCATTGGTTAGACCGAAAGGCATAACCCTAAAAGCATATACTCCCCATTCAGTTGCAAAGGCTGTTTTATGTTGGTCCTCAGGAGCAATCACTACCTGATTGTACCCTGAAAAGCCATCCAGGAAACTATAAACTTCCTTTCCTGCCACTCTTTCCAAAAGATGATTAGTGATGGGTAATGGGTAACTATCTCTTATGGTGGCAGCATTCACTTTTTTAGATTAATGCATACCCTTAACTTGCCATTCTTTTTCGGTACGACCACCAATGGTGACACCCATTCTGTGTGTTTGATCTCATAAATGAATCCAGCATCTAACAACTTATCTATCTTTTCCTTGATTTTTGCTGAGTAAACATCGTTATACATGTATGGTCTTTGTTTGGAAGGTTTAGCTTCACATGTCATAAGGATTCTATGGGCACAATTAGAAGGATCTACTCCTTTCAAATCCTTATATGTCCAAGCAAAGACAACCCTATATTCTTTTATGAGTCGTATTAACTCTTGTTCTTCTTCCATTGAGACATCTTGTCCTATAAAAGTACATCGTTCTTCTCCTTCTTCTAATGTTACAACTATTTTCTTGGTCTGTTCCTTGTTGTCATAGGCTATTCCTGGCTATGCTTCTCGTTTCGGCATTTGAATAGCAATTTTCCTCTCTTCTACTTCATATTTTTTGAAGTGGGCAGGCACTTCAAATTGATCTTGAGGCTTGTTTTCTTCATCATCTTTTTCTTTATCTAATCCAAGCTCTTCTTCCTGTGTCCTTTCTTGATTTGTTTCATTAGCTATGACGCTTACTTCTTGATTTCCACTTTCTGTTTCCATTTGCTCTTGCTCCATTTCAATGCTCTCATAATCCTCCTTCCATTCTTTTTCGATTACTTCTCCTTCGTCTGCCTCTTGACGAACTACCACGTATAGACTAACGTCATATCCTTCCTCGTCAATGCATTCATTCATAGTTATCACTTCTTCATTTACACACACATCAAGAGTGGCTAAAATCTCCATCCAACCATGAGGTTCGAATTCTTCATCTAGGAATATTTGAGGCATGTAGGCTAGATCTTGTACAGACCTCGCAACTCCTTGCCTTTGCTGCCATCCTTTCCTTCTATCCTCTTCCTTTTTTGTAGTTTGGCATATCCATAGATGAGTGTCTTCAATCATCCACGATTGGTCACTTGAACCTATACTGTGAATCGACTGATTGTCTTCATCCTTATGAATTAGATTCCATTGCAAGGGGGGAACATCCGGATATGTGTATGTGTGGAGATTTATTCTTGTTGTGGTTCCCTCATGCTGTAGGTATACTGCGTCTTTTCCCCAATCTTGCACGACCTTTAGCTATCTCATGAAGGGTCTTCCAAGTATCATCTCATAATTGTTGGCCCTTTCAAATTGACAGATCGCTAAGGTGTGCTCAAATTCAACTCCGCGGGTGGTAAAAGTTACTTTTTCCAGTAATCCCAAGGGTCATTTAGTGTGTCCATCTGCCATTTGTATCTTCATGTGTGTGGGTCTTAAAGCTGGTTTTTCCCATTTCTCTCATATTTCCTTAGTAGAGATTCCTACTCCAGCTCCAGAATCTAAGATAGCTTTAGTGGTGTAACCCCTATAGGTAATTGGGAGGCATGTGTTTCCTTCATCTCCCTCACTGAAATCTCCAACCTTATCGACTTGGATTTTTACTGTGGTTACCTCATCAGGCATCTCCTTCTCTTCTCACTTGATCTCCAATTGGCTAGTTAACTTTTCCTTCAAATGTGGTTTTATCTTTAAAAGTTCTTCCAATGTCAAAGTACAAGGGATTTTTACCTTTCTAAGGTGTTGTATGATGTCCAATGTTTGAATCGATGGGTTCTGCTCTTTTTTTCTTATTGAGGGAATGCAATACAATTCCGAATTATGTTCGTACTCTTCGGTGTAATTTGGCAAAACCTTTACACTGTCCTCCTCCTTTTCGCTCTTGTCAAATTATACTAATCCTTGTGAATTCAGTTCAGGTATTGAATCTTCTATTTCACCTTCCGCTTCTAGCTCTTCAAAGGGTGGTTCAATTCCTTCCACTTTCTTCCATCTGTCTTCTTGGACCCTTGGCCACAAGTCTTTAGGCCATTCCCCATCTACTTCAAGGACAACGGATCCTTCTCTTTTATCCTCGTGGAAATTTCCATTACATGTCTCACCTTCTTTGCCTTTCTTGGGATCATTAGGGATGACACACTCTTGGAATTCCTTTTCGGGAATTCGTGAATTGGGTAGTTGAAGAGTAGGGTTTTCTAGGGTCTGTTGAGCTACTTCGATCAGTTTTTTGCATATTTCCAACCTATCTTTCTCTTAGTCACCTCTAGGATATTCTTTTTCATGTTGTTCAATGGTTGTTCCTTCTCTTATTTGTGCCTGGTACACGTGAATCCACATGGCTAACTCTTCTGGCATGGGATCTGCTAAAACTGATCCTACCTCCTCTTTTTTATACTTTCGTTTCTGATTTTCTCCTCCAAGTTTTTGTTTTTCTTTTTTATCTTGCTCATTCTTTTTCTTCTCCTTCTATTGTTGTAGTTTCTTTTCCTTTATCCTATCTCTACGATTCTTCCATCTTTGTGTTCTTTTACTGGTGATACTTTTTCCAGGTTCTTCTGAGTCTTCGGCTACTTGGGTTTTAGGTACATTCATTTCTCTGTCGCCTTGATCATTCTCTCCAATTTTTTCTAGTGTCTCTCTAGCCTTTGCTCTTGTTATTGCTTTCAATGGTATAGTGTACTCCTTATCACTCTTTTCAATGACACATAATCTTGCTCATATCTGTAAGAACTATCTGGTACTTCCATACCATATGCATATGGTTTGTACATATGTCCATATTCAATTATAGTGCTCTCATAAGCTGAATAATCTCCTTGACTATGGTCATAAGATGAGTCATATGGTTCGTTACTAGTCAAAGACGTGGCTGGAACTATTGCTCTCTCAGGGTTTTCTTCATGTAGAGCTATTTTCACTGGGACTACATTTTGAGGGTGGGGTGGTTGTTGACCTAACACCGCTTGTGGTTGAGTGTATCCTTGATAAGCATAAGGTCGTGGTACTGCTGCCTACTGCTGATATGTGGGATATCTAAAGGCTTCTCCTCCTTGATCTCTCTGAGGGTATCCATAAGGTCTCATGAGAGGTTGTACCGGTCTTGATTGCCTATTGTAAGGACAATTTTATGTGCTATGATTTGTGTATTTTTGTTCTATGCTGCAATATTGTAGAGGGCCTGGGACGGGTGGTCTATTGTAAGCATAAGCTGGTGGTGGGACTACTCCCTTAGTGCACACATAAGAAGGATGATCACCTCCACAATGCATACATCTTCTAAGCATGGGTACTTGCATTGGGTTGTTGGGGTAGTTCCTCTGTCCTTGAACATTCAGTTTCTTTGCTACTAAGTCGTCTATTTCCTCTACACTATTCTTTGTGTTTGATGTGCTGCTAGCGGAATCTTCACTTTTCATGCTACCTTGGGGTATTTTTAGATCTTCTGCTAGATTGTCCTCTAGGTCAATACATTCCTTCATGCACTCTTGCAAAGTTTGAACTCTTTTCACATATACCAGAGATCTTAATGATCCATTCACTAACCCTTCCAAAAATAATGACACCATTTTGTTCTGAGTGGGTCTCTCTTCCACTGGGCATCTATCCATATACTGCTTAAATCTTATTGCAGCCAATCTCACTGATTCTGTAGGAGCTTGCTTAAAACTATGGATCAATGAGGAAGAGTTGTTTTTAATCCCTGATTTGGTGAATTCTTCAATTAATTCTTGATAGACTTGTTCCATGTTTTGAAAATTATTAGGGTCTAATGGCTGGAACCAAGCTAAAGTTGTGTCTGTCAAAGTTAGACCAAAGGATTCATATTGGATCAAGAAATCTTCCACTTGTTCGGCTCTGATTACTTGCTTGAATTCAGCTATATGATTGTAAGGTTCACTAGAGCCATCATAATGGTTTCTCATGCATTTGGCAACTTGGATAGGTCTTAATCTTCTTACTTCTTCAGGTGGTCTAGGCATCACAGGGAAAACTGGTCTTCCTATGGGTATACCAGGTCCTCTTACTACAGGTGGTCTATTTGGGACAGGAATTCTATTCATTGGTTCCACAGGTGGTTGAGGCCGATAGTTAGGGTTATTGGCCAGCATAGCAAATTGCACATGTGGTTTGACAGGTATATGTGTTTGTTGTGTTTGTCCAAAATGCGGATATGAATTATCTTGGAAAGTTCCTTGGGGGTTTTGTGAAGTAGTGGCTTGATCCCTAGGAGGAAACACTGGAATGTTATGATATTTCAATCCTGCTCTTTCTAACTCCGTTAGGGGCCAGTACCTCCTTTGATTTTTGTCCAAATATGTGATGATGGTGGGGAATTCAGGATCTTGTAACTCGTAGACTGTAACTGGGTTAGGGGCCAATTCCCATAATGAAGAGTGGCCTATGAGGAGATGCTCCATTCAATTGATCAAATGCACATCCATTAGGGAATCATCTTGAGGAACTAAGTCTCCTCTCCACACCCTAACAACAGTAGATCTCCCTCTAGGGGTGGTCACTTGCTCTTCATGTCCCCCTTCATTAAGGTTGTGAGCATTGTCTTCTTTCCCCAGTTCATTGATATTTTTGGGGTGTTCCGTAACAACATACTGAATATCTCTTTTGTCCATATAAAATCCTCCTGCATACTTAACTGCTGGCCTAGGTACTATGTAAGCATCCGTAGCTTTCTTTAGTCTGGTCACTGATCGGTTTAGCCCATCTAGGTAGATAGGTATCCCATGTTGGTTGGTGTTCACATACTCCAAAGATGTCCGATATTCACCCTCAATAATTGACATCATGCCAATTATTGGTACAGAACTCTGCATATCCTCGGAAGCCATAGGAATTTCTTCTTCAGACTCACTCGAGGTTTCAGAATAATGTGAACGGCTACTTTGTTCGGCTACACTTCCTACAGAAGAAATCACACTTCTTCGGATTCCTAAGGTTCTTCCAGACCATAGGTTCATTCACTTGATGATCAACCTTAACCAACCTCCAGCTCCTAGAGTTCTTTACTGAGGGTCTGAGTTCTAGATAAAATTTTGGTTGGAATAAGACTAACAGTGAATCCTCAACTCACGATACTTGACCCAAAAAAGTCCACGATACATGATATTTCACCCAAAAAGAGTATGTCATGATACTCGATGTCTGACACACTAGAAAGGTACCACGATACTCGATATTTGCACAAGACGATACACGATATTCGACCACTTGACTGGGAACCATTCATGATACTTGAGGAAACACGATACTTGAAGCACACGATACTCGATACTTATCACGATACATGATATTGGATAGGTGTCGCGTGAAAAATCATGATACATGACACACGATATTCCACCATAAAATTTCCATGATACATGATACTAGACCTTGCTCTGTATCACGATACTCGATACTCAACAAGTATCACGAGAAAATTCCAGATGATACTTGATATTTGTTAGGTATCGGGATGGCTGTCTCCACAATACATGATATCCAACAAGTATCGTTGTGGAGGTGATCGCAATCCGGGTGGATCGGGTCCGGTCCTGGCACACACAGGGTGTATGAAGCTAATGAATGTTGGAAGGTTTAAAGATGTGAAGGTGAAATTAATGTTGAGTATGGAGAAGAGAGAGATGTTGAAATAATTATGGGAATGGGAATGTAGGAGTGCAAGTTAGATTTATGAACATGAATGATAAGAATGAAAGAGAACCATACATATGAATGAAATTTGGAAGGAAGAATGGTCCATTGAAGGAGCTTCTTAAACACTTCCTAATTCCAATCCATATGCATAGTCTTCTTTGGATGATATGTATGCATGACGAGAATAGATGGAATCCTTTCACATAAATCAGTTTCGAAAGGAAGAATGGTCCAATATTGGAGCTTCTTATACACTTTCAGAAACTAATAAATATGTACGGATTTGTATGGATTATATGCATGCAAGTGAATTATGATGATGGATTTTACTCACAAGCTCAAATAAACATCCTCACTGATTCAACGCAATACTGCGGAGCCTTCTCACACATAGAAGAAATAGAAGACATGTAAAAATACTTAAGATACTGAGAGAGGTGACAAGAGACAAGTGACAAGTGACATGAATTAAAAGAATTTGAATTAAGTTACTTGTAAAAGATCGTCGTGGTACGTCATGCTAAGCAGTCTACTGATCAAAGGTGGTTCCGACCCTCAAACCATGACAGTTCAACCGAATGTCACACGTAAGAAGGTGAGTTCCACTCCAGTGACCCTATGTCTGTCTAGGCTCATAACGTCTAACTAAAGAATTCTAAGACTCATTAAAATCAGCTCTAACTCACTCACACGCTCCACCGAGGGTGAGTCAAGATAGAGATGCTGGTTTCAAGAGCCTATCCTAGATTGGAGTTCTAACTTAAATTTGAAACTAGGTTCTATACTCATACTAGCTCACCTTGGATCCTCACTCGCTCAACCGAGGGTGATCGTCTCAAGGAAACCTTAAGCTAGCATGAGCCCTATGGATGCCTAACAATGATGCTCTAGGAGTTTGGAGGGGGGTTTATATAGTTTTTTGAATGAATTTGGGCCCTTGGATCTAGAGAAATCAACTCTCAACTCTAGGATCACTACTTTTGATTACAACCATTTGATTAATCAAATCAATGGCTTGGAATTATTCTTTCTATCAAATCTAGTGTAAAGGAGTGAAATTTAGGCGCCCTCATTCTCCACCATTGGATCTGGGGATGATCTGGACCGTCGGATCAATGCTGACATCAATTCGGATAAGATAAGCCACTATTTTTGGAGAAATGCTGCATTATTGATCTTTGATTGTAAAAAAGGTCTTCTTTTATGGAAAAAATTCGTGGATCCTCCTTCCTTTATGCTTTAGTGCATCTCCACCCTTGAATATGAGCTCATCTTGACCGTACAACATGGTTCAATCATATTTTGACATGTGGTAGACATTCAAGCCTTCAATTTTCTTATTCTAGAAAACTGCGGTGACCTTGAAAACTGGACTTTGTGCTCTTTGACCCTCCAAAAAGTCATTGATGAAGATGAAACATTGTAGGACTATGTTTCCAAAGATCTCCTTCACGAATATGCAGAAAAAACTCCCATCTGAATCTAACTTGTACAAGTTTGACTACATTTGGAAGCTTGCAAGGTGGCATTAAGGTGTCTAGGAAGCTCGGATAGCCTTGAAACTTTATACAAATATGTAGCCACATATGGTCTTTATACATGCCAAACCATATGGCTAACATAAATTTCTATACAAGAATTTGTAGGGTCAAACTAGAAAAATTACATTTTTACAAAATGAACATAGCATATCAATGTGCTACCAAATCCATTTTCTGCTGAAATTTGGGCTATAGACTGCCTTTGACAATCTTTACAAGTATATGGATTTTCATCTAATTTGGTGACAATGAAATTTTTGCCATAATTTCCCAACTTTGACCAGCTTTGACCAACTTTGACCGCTACCATGGACTTTCTTGATTTCTTTGAAACTTTGTATGTGACCTTCCTTTGACATCCTTGATGCATCCTGGACTTCTCGGGGAATTCTAGCTACCTTCACCAAATATGTTTTTTGTAGGCCTTCACAAGTGAGAGAGGAGAGAAAATCTCGACGACATTCGCCCCCACTAAACCTGCGATTCCTTCAGAAGCGCCACTCTAGCATCTGTGAAAAACAAAATGTTCCAGGCATCAAATTCTTTTATAGGCAACATAAGAAACATGGAAGGAAAATTGATTATATGCATGAATCAGTAGGTAACATGACATGAAGCAAAATTTGCATGAAAGAAAGAATTGAAACAGGCAACATGAATATGCATGAACAAATAGGCAACATATATGCAAATGAACAAGCAACATTGGCAACAAGAAAGAAAAAAAACAAGCATCAATATGAAGTGGAAGTGGATGTATTGAGTCGTTTTAAGCATCAGTTCCTCTCATCTTGAAGAAAATTTTGTACCTTTTTCATAAAGCAATCTACCTTAAATATGATTATAAACAAAGATTTAGGATTTTCAAGAGACATCTTTCATCTTTAGCTTATTTTAGATCAACTCCTTTCCTACATAAATATGAATATGCTCTTTCTCTAATAATATGCAAGGAAATCTAACTAAACTCCACTAATGCATAAATCTGCTTATATAGCCCGTGATTTATTCTACTATGCCTCTTTATCCTCCTTTGGCTTGCTCTTTTTTTTTTTTTCCGATGATGATGATGATTCGGCAACTTTATGGTTACGATCACTTTTTTGGGGTGGAAGAAAGTGTAAACTTCTTGGTAACATGTAGCTTTTTTTTTTTTTTTGATGAGGAAAAATTAAACCCCGATACAAGGTACAACCATTTTTGATGACGGAGAACAGTCGTATAAACTCCGATACAAGTGTTGTGAGATGGACTAAGGATGTAGAAACATGCAGTAGCAAGAGCTAGGATTTCAACAATTATGCTTTCGATACACGATACATATGCATGTTTATATATGAAAGTCTTGTCACCAAAATAAACCTCCAAATCTACATGCCCTATCTTTCCACAATCCTAGATTATAAACAATTTCTTGGTAGATAAGTTACTACTTAAGATAAAATTTTACACAAGTAGAGAAATCATCATTTGCCCTTTTTTGACTCAAGTGATGTGGATATGCAATGCAATGCAAACACTGAAAAAAAACATGCATGAAACAAGCATGGAAAAAAGATCGAATGAACTTGAGAAAAAAAAACAAAGCAACATGAACTTGAAAATTAATGATGTTTTTTTTTTTTTTTTTTTAATAACATGGATACTCCTGTTTATGAATCGGCCTCATTGTTGTCATCTTCTTCAATGTCCTCATCCAAAATGTACTCGTCATTATCACGCTTCTTGAATAACTTTATCCTTTTACCTGCAATCAAAGCTTTTAGTGCAACACCATTTAATTCACAAAGAGCATACGTACCATTGTTGTTGACTTTTGATACTATGTATGGCCCAAACCACCGTTGAGTGAGCTTTTTGCGGCATCATATTGAGAGTCGAATGTACTATCATAAATGAGCACCCAATCTCCTACTTCAATTGGCTTAGGATGCAATCGATGAGTTTTATCAAAATAATGCTTGTTCTTCATGCTAGATTCTCTTAATTTTTCAACAGCATCATCAAGTCTTAATTTACCTTGTTCTAACTGTTTAATACGCAAACTCAAAAAATCATCAGTAGACATGTTTTCAGACCAAGGCAAATTTGACCATGCAGAAATATGAGACTGAATTGGAAACAATGGTTTTTGACAGTACATGAGTTCAGCAAGCATATATCCAGTAGTACGTGTGCACGTCATTCTATCTACCCAAAGTGCAAAAGGTAAGAATCTAGGCCATTGTTTGATGTCACCGTTACATGCTTTAGATATGGCTTTCACAATAGGTGGATGCCCTCTCTCTATTTTACCATTGGCCTCTGGGTTATATGCAGTAGTGAGAGACAAACGAATACCGTGACGCTCAAAGAACTCTTTAGCTTCTCTCGCATTTAACTCTCCACGATCGGCAACTACTTTCTCTATGTACCCAAAGCGACTTATGACATCTTCAAGCAAGAATTTGCAAACATTGTAAGTGGTCTTAGATCGTAGTGCACGTCCCTCTACATGATTAGTTAAGTCTTCTCTTGCAAGTACAATGTAACGCATTTTGTCGATACCTTTAGGCATAGTTACAAGATCTACTACCCACTCGTAGTGAATACAAGGTGGATACGTAGGATGCAATGGATCTCTATGTTTGACTGATGAATGAAGTTGACAAGTAGAACATGTAGAAACATAGCTACTAATGTCAACATACATCCTAGGCCAATAATAGGTACTTCTAATTTTTTCATATGTTCCAAAAAATCCTTTATGACCTGCCCATAATGTCTCATGCATTTCCTTCATTACTTGCAATTGAAGACCTCTCTTTCCTAGGACTCGTTGTGGATTCTTAACCTTACCCTTAGCATGTCTCCAAAGATAACCATTACATAGGAAAAAGTTATAAGCTCGTTTCCTAATGTTACGGAATCTATTCGTAGTCCAGCTAGGTAATGGTTGTAGTGTACTGAGATACTTTCCTATGTCTCTCCATTCATCTTCGTACTCAGACTCATGAAATTTCTCATACTCATATATATGTGGAACATAGTCAACTAAATTCACATTCTTTATTAGATCACTTTCAAGATCATCATCAAATCTAGCTCTCGATAACATATCAGCAACTGAGTTTGACTTACCTGAAATATGAACTAACTCAGGATTTATGAACTTAATATATGAGATCCATCTAAGCATGGCTATATCAGGAGATGAACAATTGGCTATCATTCCAATGAGAGGCAAACAATCAGTCTCAACTTTGACATTTGCACCAATGAAATATTCTTTGTCTGTTTTCAAAGCTGTTACCATACCCCATAGTTCTCGTTTGATTTGTGGATATTTTCGTTGTGTTTCATGTAGAATTTTGGCACCAAACCTAATTGCATATCTATTCCCTTCACTATCATCTTGACTTATGACCCAACCTATACCAATAGGACTAGTATCAACAGTCAATATAATAGGTTTGTTAGCAGAATAGTCTACACGCTTAAGGATGGGAGCTTCAAGCAATAATTTCTTCAATTTACGCATAGCTTGAGTGTGTTTGTCAGTCCAAATAAATTTTCGTTTCTTCCTCAACAAGTCATAAAGACAATCAGCAACATGAGCAAAGTGTGGGATCCAAATAACATAAAAGATGCAAGCACCAAGAAATCTACGTACCTCACTCACGTTGTTACATGTTTCAGAAATCTTGCTAATGGCATCAACTTTTTGTGGGTATGGCTTTCGACCATAATGGCCACATAAATGTCCAACAATAAGCACCTCGTTGACACCAAAAACAGATTTCTCTATGGAAAATGTGAGACCTACCTCTTCAAATCGTTGAAATATTCTTTCACAATCAGAGATATGGTCAAGAACAAATTTACGACATCCAGATGAATCTAAAGTAATGTCCTTTACACGTTCCTCACTCCCTTTAATTGGAATATCATCAATGAATGGCATAGTTATATGAGGGATAAAATCATGTAAGACCATATTCATAGCACTCATCATATGAGCCACAGAATTAGTCGCTCCTTGAGGTAAAGTACACATTCGCACTAAGCCTAAAGGAGTTTTCATTGTGGTTATGTCATGACTGTCAATTGCTAACTGGAATTGGTCATATCCAGAATATAAATCACCCATTGAATAGATAGAATGTCCTGAAAATGATTCAGCAAACTCATCTACAATGGGTCCTGTTCCTACATTCCTTATGGTGACTTTATTGATGGGTTGGAGATCTTGAATAAAACGTAGTTTCCCATTCTTTTTAGGCACAGTGAACCATCTGTTTGAGTAAGGTGCAAAAGATGGCTCTAAAATTCTCATGTTTATCTTCTCCTTAAGTAGTTTCATTAGCTCAGGTAAGTGAGCCTTTGGAACAGGTATAGGACGAAGATTCCATGGAATATGTGGAATAGTAAAGATTATCATGGGTGCAACTAGCTTAGGATCTACACAACCAATCTCATGAGGATACATAGTAAAGGCTTTTCCATGGCTACGTATGACTCTCTCAAATTTATCTGTCTCTGCTGGCAAAAGAAAGTCATCATCTCTACCAATTTTCACCTGTTTGATTGTCTCATCCGTGAATGTATGTCCTATGTTTTTCTTATCCCGAAGAATTGGATCATTTTTCACATCAATAATTTTTTCATTACTTCCTTGAGGTAATGGTTGAGCTATGGGTTTGATTTTTTTGTCTGCAGTTTTGTACTTTGTTTCAACTAAGGCATCATGTGTTTGGTTAAATTTTGAGCACTTCTCAACATTGAGAGCATACTCTTGGATTAAAGCATACTCATCAAGGGAAGAAAGAAGAATAATATGGGAATTAGAATTTTGTTGAAGACATAACTCTAACTCCTCAAGAGTAGAGAAACAATGAGATGTCTCAATCACATGCTCAATGTTCTCATCATGTTCCATGATTTTGTTGTTTTTATAATTTTTTTGGGTTTTTTGGATAAAAGACTTGGACAATTGACTCTTATGAAGAAAATCTAATCTAGAATGTGGAAAACAAAGTGACAAACTATTGTACATGTTGGTTGGATGCGAGATGTCAAACCAATATCCACTGTTGTCCCTGATCATATGTAGCTCCAAACATGAATCGAGGTGCACAATCACTACAAGCATGCTCATGACCCTGAGTAACAATAGGTTTCTTTCTAATTGACAATCGATTCCTAGGATGATTCACTCCTACCGTCATGACTTGAAGTGATTGCATTCCATCCTTAGACTTAAATCTAGCATAGGTAGACCCATCATCCATGGCTTTAGTTTCCATACGACTCTCACAAATAAAGGGTTGACCTAAGAGAACTTCATAGGAGCAATTATCTTGAATAAAAAATTGAAACTCTTCTGTGATTCCTCCTATGGATATGGGCACGCTAGCACAAGCTCCATACAGGGTACCTACACCATTATCTGCAGTTCTCATACGCCATCCACAATCTTTATCTATGGGCCATCGAAACTTATCATAGACTTCTCTTGAAATCACATTGATTTCGGAGCCAGAATCTACTAATGCATTTACAGTGATAGTGTTCTTATCATTTCCTATTTTAACATGCATCTCTGATGTACCTCTAGACCAAAATGTTCTTTTAAAGTGACTTTCAGGATTGTTTTCATGATTTTCATGGTCAGGTTGAATAGGTCCTAAGAAATTTTTATTAACATTTACTTCATCATCATCAAAGTCCTCTTCATCAGATTCATCAAAGTTTAAGGCCTCATTCATAGCTTGATCTTGATCTAGAGAATCTTGCATCTCAGTATCTAGATTAAGCAAAAACCTCTTCCTTTTAATTAGGCCGATAAAGTTATCTTTAAAAACAAGCTTTGCAGTAGAGAAAACTTGTTCTAAAGACATAGTCACTTGACTCTTAAGCAAAATGTCATCTAAAATTTCCATAGGATCTATTTTTCTCTCAATTTTTGAAATCAAGATAGCTTTAGGTTTTCTCTTTGGTTTCTTTTGTTTTTGCTCAGGATCTTGTTTTTGTTCATGTTCTCATGTTTGGTCTTCAGATTGTTTTGATTGTTCTGGTTTATCTAAAGGCTTTGGTTCTGTTTTTCTTTGCTTTGTCTTCTTTTGTTTCTCCTCTTGTTTTTGTTCATTGGGTTCTGATTCTTGTTTTTTATCTTTGGATTGTGATGTTTCTCGCTGCTCTATGATTGTTTCTATTCCCTCTGAGCTTTGTTTTTGTGTCACTCTTCTTTCACTAGGCTCAGCTTCATCTCTTTTTCGTTTTTCTTCTACATTGGATATGTGAGAAATAAGAGATTGATCTTCTATTGGTGATTCCCAAGCTGTTATTCTCCTAATATCATCTCGTGCTCTTACTAAAGCCTCTATGGAAAAGTCAACTTCCTTTGTGGGTTTACTTGATTCCACTTGTTCATCAAGAGCTTCTAGTTTCACTCCTCTAGTTCCTACATCCGTTATGGTTATATTCTCATAGTGTTTTTTCATTCCTCCCTTACCATAATTTCCTTGCAAAGGTAGCCTAGATCGATAGTCACAGATTTTCTTATCTATGTCTATTACTAGTCGTTTCTCCTTAGCAGCCTTCAATAGTTCACAATCTCTCAAAAAGTGCTCTAACGAATCACACCAAGGACACCTACGAGGGCCACGCACAAAACCATTTTGATTTTGAGGATTTTGATTAACTTGTGGTGGGAAATTTTGAAATTGATGATTTTGTTGATAAGGTATTGCTTGAACAGGATAATTAGGATTTTGATAAGGCAATTGATGTATTTGAGGAGCTTGGGGAGCAACATGTGGTACTTGAGGTGCAAGAGGAGTTTCCATATTATACGGTTGATGATTTTGAAAATTTTGATTTTGAGGATTTTGAAAAGCTATTTGTGAAGCTTGAAGATACATGTTTTGATACATTTGAGGATTTTGCACATGAGGATGAGGATGAGGATTTTGCATTGGAGGAACTTGATATGCTTGAGTAGGAGCTACTTGTGGATTTTGCTTGGTAGCTATAACATGTGGATTAGGCTCTTGAAAAGTCATTGGGTTCATTTGATTTTGGAAAGTTTTGGTGTAATTAGATTGTAAAGCATCTATAGTCTTGGCCAAATTGGATTGTGTAGCAATAAGACTTTCCATTTGCTTAGTGAGAATTTCCACTTGAGATTGTTCAACTACACTTTTATTTGGCTCTACTTTAAAACCTTGAGTAGGCTCCATCATTTGAGGAATAGGAGTAGAGTCAAAAAGCATAACATGGGATTGTTCTCTAACTTGCTCCTTAGTTTGTGGAAGGCTAGCTTGAGGAAGACTAGTTTGCTCATAAAGCATGGATTGTCTTTGATGTCTATGGGCTACAGCCTCTACTACTTTACGCACTTTTTGCCAATTGTCAGTAAGACCATAGCGCTTATCTGGTTCTTTTAATCGGCGTTCAACTTCCCTACGAGTTTCAGGATGAAGAAGCTTAAGAAAATTGATCACAAGATCAGGTTCCAAAGTTATCTTATCCTCATCAGGAAGTTGTTCATAGCGTCTAATATACTCATTTTGTAAGTGAGTAATAGAGCTACTAGGCTTTGGAGAATTGACCCATCGTAAGAATCCATCCCGATTATGTTGGCTATAATCTTCAAGATAGAATTCTTTGAGCATCTCCTTTCTAAAATCACTCCAAGGAAGACTATCATATTGAGTGACACGGTTTATGATAGAGCTATCAACAATTCGTTCAAAGAATGATATCAAAAGATCTTCGGGAAGACCAAAAATCATAGCTTGCTCTTCAAACAAATCTAAGTAGCTTGTGATGTTGATGCCATTGAATTTTCCCTTCTCTCTCAACATAGAAGAGACTATTCTTTGGCCTTGTTTCTCAACAATAAGGGATTTGAATCCTTCCTCCATCTTATGTGAATAAGCAAGTGATGCACGATGCTCTAGATCTCTCACAAATGCGTTTACTTCACGACAAAGATGTGCACGATACTGTGAGAAATCCAGTGCAACACTCAAGACTGATGATGATAATATGATGAGGGTGAAAAATATGAAACAAAGGATATGGATCACAACCTCCCAACAAGTTCAGAAGCAAATGCCACGAAGCGTTTCACGTCGGGTTCAAATGTGGAGGTGATCGCAATCCGGGTGGATCGGGTCCGGTCGTGGCACACACAGGGTGTATGAAGCTAATGAATGTTGGAAGGTTTAAAGATGTGAAGGTGAAATTAATGTTGAGTATGGAGAAGAGAGAGATGTTGAAATAATTATGGGAATGGGAATGTAGGAGTGCAAGTTAGATTTATGAACATGAATGATAAGAATGAAAGAGAACCATACATACGAATGAAATTTGGAAGGAAGAATGGTCCATTGAAGGAGCTTCTTAAACACTTCCTAATTCCAATCCATATGCATAGTCTTCTTTGGATGATATGTATGCATGACGAGAATAGATGGAATCCTTTCACATAAATCAGTTTCGAAAGGAAGAATGGTCCAATATTGGAGCTTCTTATACACTTTCAGAAACTAATAAATATGTATGGATTTGTATGGATTATATGCATGCAAGTGAATTATGATGATGGATTTTACTCACAAGCTCAAAGAAACATCCTCATTGATTCAACGCAATACTGTGGAGCCTTCTCACACATAGAAGAAATAGAAGACATGTAAAAATACTTAAGAGACTGAGAGAGGTGACAAGAGACAAGTGACAAGTGACATGAATTAAAAGAATTTGAATTAAGTTACTTGTAAAAGATCGTCGTGGTACGTCATGCTAAGCAGTCTACTGATCAAAGGTGGTTCTGACCCTCAAACCATGACAGTTCAACCGAATGTCACACGTGAGAAGGTGAGTTCCACTCCAGTGACCCTATGTCTGTCTAGGCTCGTAACGTCTAACTAAAGAAGTCTAAGACTCATTAAAATCAGCTCTAACTCACTCACACGCTCCACCGAGGGTGAGTCAAGATAGAGATGCTGGTTTCAAGAGCCTATCCTAGATTGGAGTTCTAACTTAAATTTGAAACTAGGTTCTATACTCATACTAGCTCACCTTGGATCCTCACTCGCTCAACCGAGGGTGATCGTCTCAAGGAAACCGTAAGCTAGCATGAGCCCTATGGATGCCTAACAATGATGCTCTAGGAGTTTGGAGGGGGGTTTATATAGTTTTTTGAATGAATTTGGGCCCTTGGATCTAGAGAAATCAACTCTCAACTCTAGGATCACTACTTTCGATTACAACCATTTGATTAATCAAATCAATGGCTTGGAATTGTTCTTTCTATCAAATCTAGTGTAAAGGAGTGAAATTTAGGCGCCCTCATTCTCCACCATTGGATCTGGGGATGATCTGGACCGTCGGATCAGTGCTGACATCAATTCGGATAAGATAAGCCACTATTTTTGGAGAAATGTTGCATTATTGATCTTTGATTGTAAAAAAGGTCTTCTTTTATGGAAAAAATTTTTGGATCCTCCTTCCTTTATGCTTTAGTGCATCTCCACCCTTGAATATGAGCTCATCTTGATCGTACAACATGGTTCAATCATATTTTGACATGTGGCAGACATTCAAACCTTCAATTTTCTTATTCTAGAAAACTGCGGTGACCTTGAAACTGGACTTTGTGCTCTTTGACCCTCCAAAAAGTCTTTGATGAAGATGAAACATTGTAGGACTATGTTTCCAAAGATCTCCTTCAGGAATATGCAGAAAAAACTCCCATCTGAATCTAACTTGTACAAGTTTGACTACATTTGGAAGCTTGCAAGGTGGCATTAAGGTGTCTAGGAAGCTCGGATAGCCTTGAAACTTTATACAAATATGTAGCCACATATGATCTTTATACATGCCAAACCATATGGCTAACATAAATTTCTATACAAGAATTTGTAGGGTCAAACTAGAAAAATTACATTTTTACAAAATGAACATAGCATATCAATGTGCTACCAAATCCATTTTCTGCTGAAATTTGGGCTATAGACTGCCTTTGACAATCTTTACAAGTATATGGATTTTCATCTAATTTGGTGACAATGAAATTTTTGCCCTAATTTCCCAACTTTGACCAGCTTTGACCAACTTTGATCGCTACCATGGACTTTCTTGATTTCTTTGAAACTTTGTATGTGACCTTCCTTTGACATCCTTGATGCATCCTGGACTTCTCGGGGAATTCTAGCTACCTTCACCAAATATGTTTTTTGTAGGCCTTCACAAGTGAGAGAGGAGAGAAAATCTCGACGACATCGTGATCAGAGACTCACGATACACGATACCCGATAGGTATCGTGATCAGAATTTCACGATACACGATAGGTGACAAATATCGTCAGGCCCAATTCAATGATACCCGATACTTGATAGGTATCGTGAAATGAGTTCAACGATACACGATATTCAGCAAGCAACATGTTCATCAAAGAAAAGAGAATGGTCAAAAGTTGAGTATATATAGATGGAAGAATCCACAACCTGAGCATACAATGGTGAATATCAGTTGGGTCATCAATACCAGCTATGTGACCGTCAAGGCTTTCCATTAACTTCTATCAGATTGATAAAACTGCTTAAAAAGTACAACTAGATGATATCATAACATGGAGAACCCTTAGTCTTTCTTCTTCATGACTTGGAGAATCTGTAATCCTGGGAATCACCATTAAAGACACTGATCCTGAACTAAGTTTCTTGAAATGATCTTCTGAAAACCTTACGACAAGCTTTCAGCTCTAATGCAACTCTTGCAACTTTAACCCACACAACACCCTCTGGCTCCTCACTTTTTTAAAAATAACTCTTCATTTTCATGCATACCAGAGATAATAACACGAGCAAGTCTTCCAGGTTGAAGGAATGGTAGACAGTGTTGGGGTGAGAACACAATATTTTGAACCTCATGCCGAAGCTTTCGACTTTGTTCTAACAGAGAATAGGAATTTTTTACATTATCTTCATCCTCAAGCTTCTTGTCTTCCCATTCTTTCTCTAGACAAAGCACTTTGTCCTGCAACTGTGGAAGAGCTCGATCACACTGAAACTGATAGAAAGACTTTCGCAACAGTGCCTCTGGATCACTTTCCTCACATCTCATCTGATTAAGCAACATATTATAGCTCAGGTGGAAAGCGCTATTCAAGGGATCAGGTAAACCTTTTACCATTGACTTTGCCACTGCTGGCTCAAGCTTCTCGTCCAGCATAAGAATACATATCCCACAATCATCTAGTCCACGCCGTCCAGCACGTCCACTCATCTGAATATATTCCCCACTGGTAATCCAACGGAATTTATCCCCATCGAATTTTCGCACATTGGTGAAAACAACAGTCTTGGCAAGCATATTAAGGCCAATACTAAAAGTTTCTGTTGCAAAAAGGCATTTGATAAGGCCTTCTTGGAAAGGATCACAATCACTTCTTTAAGGATGGGAAGCAGTCCAGAATGATGCACACCAATACCTCGCTTCAACAAAGGTAAGAGATGACCCATCTGAGGCAATTGCTTATCATCTTCTGATAATGAATCCATAGCATTGGAGAACACACCATCAACGAGAATCTTTTCATCCTCATTATTCAAGTCCAATTTTGCCATCTGCATTGCTAGGCTTTCACAGTCTCTTTTACTAAAGCTGAACACGATTACAGGATCAAACTGTCGTAACATGATCAGTTTCACCAGCTTGAATACGTCACTATTCTCACTATTCTCATAATCCCTTTTTCTTTTTGGATTTGTTGCTCTGTTTCTCTTCTCATAGCCTGCAGTGACAGCATTAATTGCCTTATGAAAATTTTCTTCACGGAATGTTCCTTTTTCATCCCCAACCAGATTAAACCATTCCCCCCCTTGATGGGAACACATAGTGTTGCAATGGAGTTGGTCTAAAGTCAGTGTAAACAATATGACAAGGCTGCTGATGAACCTTTGCAACCCAATCAGTAAATTCACATGCATTTGGAATTGTGGCAGATAGAAAAACAAAACAAGAATTCTTTGGTGCCATAACAATGCTTTCCTCCCAAACAACACCTCTTTCCCTGTCTCGCATATAATGAACTTCATCGAAAATAATCCATGCAACTTCCCTCATAACCTCTGATCCCCTATATTGCATGCTCCGAACAATCTCTGTTGTCATCACCAGACAGGAGGCATTCTCAGAGATAGTCACATCTCCAGTCATGAGACCCACATCAGAGAATTCTTCCAATAGCTCTCTAAACTTCTGATTGCTCAATGCTTTGATCGGTGAGGTGTATATAACCCGTTGGTTATCTCGGAGAGACAAAGCAATAGCATATTCAGCTATGACAGTTTTCCCAGCTTAAGTATGCGCTGATACCAGAACGGACTCTCCGGACTCTAGGCAGCGAATTGCCTCCTGCTGAAACGGGTCTAGAGTAAAAGGATACTCCTTTGCAGGCTTGCTTGAGGGAGTGGCAGCGAGCTCGAACGAAAGTCTTCCTTTGTGTTCGGGAGGGTAGGACACTTCGTGCAAACTAGTATACTCTGTTTTTCCGTTGCTATGGTCTTCCATGTTACCCTTGGTCTGCTGATATGCTTGCGATTGAGGTGTAACACTACCTATGACGGCCGTGGAGGAGTGTAGACTAAGCTGCTCAATGGCTATTTACTATCCTTCTGTGCCACAAAGAAGTGGGGAAACAGGTCAGAGGAATATTTCATCCTTGACTTCCCTTATCGAATTAGGGCCCTTTCTGCTCTTCGTGTATACCTCCAGGAGAGAGGAAGAGCCTTCCCTCCATAGGAGGGATGACCCACCCCCTGCGTGCCTATAGAAACCAATCCCCTATGCATTCTCTTTTAGCACGAAATATCTTCCCCATTCAATCTGCCACCACCTCCGACACATGCCGGATAGAGGGGAAGAGTGGGGGGGGAACGTTGCAAGACACCATTAATGATTTTCCTTACTTTATTTTTTCATTTCATTCCCTTAATTTTTTTCCAATCAAAGAACAATAAGGATGCTCCTTCCTTACGACATTGCAAAGCCAGAGATACCTGAAGATTGAGGTTCTCAGCGACTTGAGAGTGCAACAATCAGAATTTAAATACAAAAAGAAGTGCTACAGAATCTACTTTCCATGTGGGAATCTGAGGGTAATAGTGCCTATGTTTGCAGGTTGAAGAAGGTCTTGTATGGCCTTAAGCAAGCCCCAAGGGCTTGGAATTAGAGGCTCGTGGACTTCTTGAAGAGATGTGGTTTCTCTCCAAGTGATGCAGATCCATCCTTGTATATGAAGAAAACAAATGATAGGATATGCTTGATATGCATATATGTAGATGATCTCCTTGTGACATTTGATGATGATGCAAGGATAAGGACCATCAAAGAGAAGCTTGGAAGAGAGTTCAAATCTCATATTTAGGTGTGCTAAAGTACTTTCTTGGCATTGACGTGATCTATGGGAAGGAAGGTATCTATCTCTCTCAAAAGAAGTATCTTCTAGATGTGTGATTTAGGTTTGGCAAGATAGATTGCAAACCAATAGCTCAACCTATGGATTCAAAATTCAAGTTAAGCAAGGAAAATGGTAAGAAGTTAGAAGACCTTACACTATACAAGAGCATTGTGGGATCATTGATCTATGCTACAATCACAAGGACTGATTTGTGCCACATAATTGGAGTTCTATCTCAGTTCATGCATGCAGCCACAGATAGACATCTGAATCATACAAAGAGAGTGTTGAAGTATGTGAAGAGTACAGTTAATTATGGGTTTCTATATAGGTATGATGAAGAACTTCAAGTAAGAGCATGGAGTGATGCAGATTGGGTAGGGAGTGTATGATAGAAGGTCAACTTCTAGCTATGTTTTCATGATAGGTACAAAAGCAATTTCATGGATGACCAAAAAGAAGCCCACAGTTGCATTTAGTTCAACAGAGGTTGAATGTAGAGCTTTAGCCCTCACTACATCTGAAGCAATGTGGCTTAAGAAGCTCTTCAAAGATTTTGGTATACAACTTGGACCAATTATAGTGTATGGAGATAACATATCAAGCCTACATCTTGCTAACAATCCCATGTATCTTGCAAGGAGCAAGAACATTGAGGTGCATTATCATTATGTAAGGGAAAAGGTTACAAGTGGGGACATTAATGTTCATTTTGTAGGTACAAAGGAACAAGTTGCAGATATCTTCACCAAAAGCTTGGATGTGAGCAAGTTAACAAAGTCTTCAAAGGCTATGAGCTTGCTTGATATGGACAGTACCACCATAAGCTTGAGGGGGAGTGTTGAAAATGTGAACTATGCAAGCTTTAGGTGGATAAAGGGGTCAAAAGACCTTAATGTGGACAAATGTCACGACTCAAATCACTTAAGGTGGTCTTAAGGTTAAGCTGTTGATATATTTAGGTAGTGATGTGTGTGAACACACTAGGACCGCGGGGGCACTTTTTTCCCTCTTTAGGAGGTTTTTTTCCCTCGGCTTGTATATACGCCTATTTCCCTAATGGGCTACTTATCTTTGTACATTCTCTAGTAATACATTCAATATTGTGTGTTGTGCTCCAAGCTTCTTCTTCTTCCTTGTGCTGTTCGCGTGCTTCCGCAGAAGTCTAACTCCAACAATTGGTATCAGAGCAGGTCGTCGCTTCATCTAAGGCGCCGTCGACACTCCTCCGTTTGCAGTCTTAGAATCGTACAAATTTTGGTGAGCATACTCAGGGTGTTTCCGAGATCAAAACCGCTTCACTCTGTGGTGCCGAAATCGCGATCTGAGCTCGTTTCGGCCTCCGAATGCACTATCGCAGTGCTTGTGCAGGCTATTTTGTATTTTTGTGCCAAAGGTATATACCAGTTTCTGTTTGCCAGTTTAAGCATCTCGAAGTCTGCTACAGGCCTACCAGAACTCGTATGGGCAGTTGTGTTCAACTTTTTGAGATACAGTCAATTTTCTGCATCAAGGTATTTTAGTCACCGGCCATGGCTGAAAGCAGTGATGTATTCCGTATGTTGGCTGTTGAGGATAAGTTGGATGGTACCAACTACCCATTATGGGCTTATATAATGCGACATGTATTGGTTGCAAAAGGATTATGGAACATTGTGCAGGGTGTTGAAAGATGTCCTGTTACACCTGTAACAATAGGTACTACGAATACAGGTGCTGGAGCTGATGAAGATGGTGTCGAAGATGATATTATGCAGATTCCTGTTCGTGCTGCTGTTTCTACTACACCTATTGCAGAGCAGATTCATTGGGATGGTAGAGATGCTCAGGCACATGCATTGATAGCTTTGTCTGTCAAACGTGCCATTATTCCTCACATTCGCTCTTGCAGAACAACTAGGGATGCTTGGGATACACTTACCATATTGTACCAAGCTAGGAATGAGGCTCATGTTGCTTACCTCCAAAAACAGTTGGAGAGTGAGCACATGAATGAAGGTGATTCTATGGATAGTTTCCTAACGAAGATCAAAGATTTGAAGGAACAGTTGATTTCTGCTGATGAGGTTATACCAGATAGCTCACTTGTGCAGACCATTCTGAATGGTCTTCCTGATTCATATCAGAGTTTTGCTTCTACTCTTTGGTTGATGATGAAAGGCAATCCGAATGCCTTGTCATTTGAGGAGTTAGTTTCTGTTCTGTTGCAGGAAGATCAGTCCAGACAGAACATGTCCATTATGCGT
The DNA here is from genome assembly GCA_020310875.1 of Ceratopteris richardii. NCBI lineage: Eukaryota > Viridiplantae > Streptophyta > Polypodiopsida > Polypodiales > Pteridaceae > Ceratopteris > Ceratopteris richardii. The sequence goes on from CM035408.1 coordinate 118,834,775, forward strand.
GTTGCACATTAAGCTTTCCTCGCTAGTCAGAAGGGCAAAGTAAAATGGAGCTCTTCTACTAGTAAGCAGAAATCTGCAAATGTTGCACATTCGAAGAACCAGGATAAAGATGAAAAGAAATCAAAAAAGTAGAAATTGTTTTGCAAGTACTGTAAAGGGAATGATCATATCATAAAGAACTGTCCAAAACTGGCTGCAAAAGATGCAAAGAAAAAGGAGGCTAGAATGGTTGTTGCAGAAGCCTCTACACCAAAAACAGAGTCTCCTAATCTTGTGCAGGAAGAAGAATGGGTGTTTACTACTGTTTGTAGTTTTGACCCATCTTCTCATGAGCAATGCATGTCTGCAGTGGACTCAGATGTTTGGTACTTTGACAGTGGGGCGACCAAACATATTACCTCGCAGCACAGTTTCTTCTCTTCACTCGAGCCTGCCCCTACAGGGAATACTGTCACATGCGCCAACAACTCCTCTTATCCTGTTATGGGAGTTGGTAAGATCATTCTGACTACTACTGATGGTAGTTCTTGTTGGTGCATTTTACCCAAGCCTACATGCTTGATATGCTTGATATTATCCTCATTTGTAAGTCACATGAGTAGTCATGTGAACACCTCTTGTAAAAGAGTTCTTTTTTATCTCTTGTAATTGAAAAAAGAAAAAGGAAAAGGATGGCTTACCTCATCCATGATGTAAAAGCAATTTCGTGGCTCTAACTACCTAAAACCATGAATTTTTGAGCTGAGGGAATATCTCCTAACTTTGGGGATCACTTTTAGGTGGAGCCATTTGAATTCGAATTCAAAACTCCCTCCAAGAATAGCTATAAAAAGAGAAAGAAGGAAGAGGCGATTAGCAAGCCTTGTACGTGACCACTTCATGTCATTTTGTAGAGATTGAAGAGCTTACTCCATAGCTCTATCATTCTACTCCCATTGTGCAAAGATTCATTGCCAATGTGGTTGTAATCATATGTGAATCTATACATTTATCATCATCTACTTCTCTGTTTTGTTCTCTGCTATATTCACTCAGACCAGTAACTTCAGAAGGCCATATCTCGAGTTATACTAATCTTTTTTTAGTGATTTAATGTGCCTTGGATAGCGCTTACTGTCTAGTTTCTACAGATCAATTTTCAAGGTCATTGGATTTATATTTTTGGAGATATCTGCATTTTACTGCTCACTGGTCTATCTCTACAGAGCCCCAAGAATGGTGGGCATGTTCCAGAAATTGATAAATCTTGTTCTCAGTGCTCAATCCATCGTTTGAAGTGTTTTAACTTGGATTGGGAAGCTTGCTAAGTCTATTTGCTATGCCCAAAAGGAATTTTTCTAATTCCTACGAGGTTGAGAGCATTGTTCATTTTTTCGAGCAGATGTATGTCCAAAAATAGCAAGTTTTGGGAGCTAGTCATTTCGCAACTAGTCTGTCTTGACTTAAACTTTTGGGATACATGTTCCATAGTACTTGGCTGATATTTTGGTGGATTTAGGAAGCTTAAAGGGTCTACTAATCAACTCTGAAGTCTCAGTTGGCTGGTGTGAAGCTGGTTGTAGCATCACCTACTCATCTTTGGATTGCATCCACCATCTCTCTTCACAGTGGTATCAGAGCATAGTCAAGCAACATGGGAGATGGATTTCCATCAACAATTGACAAATTGGATCGAAACAACTACCCAGCATGGTCTCTAAGGATGGAGGCTTACCTTCAAGGGAGGAATCTGTATGGATTCATATCCGGAGATGAAGCAATGCCAACCATGAGGAACAAAGGGCAACGATCACATGAAGAAGTGGAAGGACTTTCGAATTGGTGTTCGAAGGATGCACTTGCAAGGTCCTATATTCTAAACTCAATCTCTGATTTTCTTTTACCTCATGTCAAGGGATGCAAGACATCAAGAGAGACCTGGAATGCACTTGCTTCTTTCTTCTCTTCCAACACTCGAGCGAGGAAGAACCAATTGTGGATGGAGTTCACAACAATGAAGAAAAGCCCGAAGCAAAATGTGACTGATTATGGCACAAAGATGAAGGAGATTTTGGACCAGCTTGGAAGCATTGGAGAGGTAATTGAAGAGGAGCAAATCATTAGACAAATCATGAATGGAATCAAAGCAGACGACAAGTGGGAGTCATTCACAACAGCCATGGATTTATACATGGATATGCATGTACCCGACCTCAACACACTCATGGGCCAACTCTTCACTCATGAAGCAAAGATTAGCAAAGGTGGTGAGTCCTCAAGAGGTAATCAAACTTCTACCTTATATTCTGATAAAGCTAAGGTCAAGGACAAGTCAAAGAATAGGAAGAATGAAGATGAAGGAAGCTCTTTCCAAGCAAACTTTGCAGGTAGAGGAAGAGCTAGAGGAAGAGGCAGAGGTGGAAAGCAAGGCAGGGGGAGATTCCAATCATCTCAACCTTGCAACATATGTGGCTTATCTAATCATACTATTGAAGAATGTTTCAGGAACCTGAGGAATTCAAGAGGAAGAGGATTCAATAGAGGTGGCTATGGATCAAATAGAGGTAGATACAATGGAGGCTACAACAACAACAACTACTACAACAACAATTACAACAACAACAACTATCAAAGTGGCCATAGAGGAAGAAGAGATTACAATAACTATGCAGAGGACCAAAGTCAAGAAGAGTCATTATTGATTATGAATCTATCAGTGAAGAAGGGTAAGGATGATGATCACATATTTTACATTGATTCGGGATGCTCGAACCATGTAGCAGGAAATGTGGCTTTACTTTCTGATTTGGAAGATCCTCATAACAAGCATGAAGTGTAGACAGGAGATGATACAAAGCACTCAGTGGAGAAGATAGGTAATGTGAAGACATCAGATGGGAATATGAACCTCTTAAGCAAAGTCTTGTATGTCCCTACAATTACCAAAAATTTAATAAGTGTTGGACAGATTGTTGAAAAAGGATTGCAGGTTAGATTCAATCGATTTGGAGCATATGTTAAAGACCCAAGGCAAGGCTTTCGAAGGATTGCCAAAGGAGAAAAGACAGGAAGGCTTTTCACTTTTGAAGTGGAAGATACAAAGAACATAGCTTTGTTTAGCTATGGATCTCAAACTCTTACAGAGTTGGAGATATGGCACAAAAGGCTTGCTCACATTGGTGAGAGGACACTCAAACAAATTTGCAGGGACCAAAGTGTACTTGGTTCGCCTAATATCACAAGGCAACACATGATTTATAAGTGTGAAGCTTGTCAACTTGGCAAGGCTCATAGACAACCTTTCAATAAGAAAGGATATATGTATCAAAATCCTTTGGATCTAGTGCACACGGATGTGTGGGGTCCAAGTAAGGAGCCATCTATATCAGGCTCAAGATATTATGTGTCTTTCATAGATGATTGTAGCAGGTGGACTATTCTATTTTTCATGAAGCACAAGGATGAAGTGTTTAATTGCTTTAAGAAGTATATTGCTCTTGTTGAAAACCAAACAGGTAGGACTTTGAAACGACTCAAATCAGATGGTGGAGGAGAATACTTCTCTTCTGAATTTGATGCCTTCTTGCATGAAAGAGGCATTAAAAGGGAAGTCACTACAAGGTATACACCCGAACTCAATGGTGTAGCAGAGAGGAGGAACAGAGCTATTGTCGAAGCAGCAAGGTCCATGCTCAACGAAAAGGGATTGCCAAACTACCTATGGGCAGAGGCTGTGTCTACAGCCACATATCTCATAAATAGACTTCCATCTAAGTCACTAGATGGAACCACTCCATATGAAGTGTGGAATGGAAGAAGACCTAGTCTAGAGCATTGCAAAATCTTTGGATGCTTAGCCTATGCTCACATTCCTTCTCAAGTAAGAGGGAAATTGGATCCCAAGGCAGAGAAGTGTGTATTCATTGGTTATGATCAAAACCAAAAAGGATATAGATTGTACAATCCAACCAATAAAGGATTTTCTATGAGTAGAGATGTAATTTTTGATGAAAACAAATCATGGTTTGATGATGACAGGAAAGTGAAGCTTCCATATGACTTGGATGAAGATTTTCCATCACTTCAACCAAAGGGTCCAAAGTAGATTGAAGAAAGTGATTCGGAGATTGACCTAGAAGACTTGGAAAGACTAAAGCTATGGAAGAACAAAGGTAAAGCAAAGATGCAGGATGCTACATATGGACCTGAGAGCTCACATCAACACTTAGAAGGTCTTCAAAGGAGAAAAAGAAACCAGAGAGGTTTGGTTATGATACTTCTTTGGTCACCAAGCACTCAATCTACATTGCAAAGGATTCAACCAATGAAGAACCTACCACATTTGAAGAAGCACAAAGCAAGAAAGCTTGGAGAGATGCAATGGATGAAGAAATGGAAGCCTTGAAGGAGAATGACACTTGGGAGCTTGTACCTAACAAGCCATCTATGAAGGTAATTGGATCTCGATGGATATACAAAATCAAGAGGAATCGAGATGGAAGTATAAATAGACACAAAGCAAGGTTAGTTGCTAAAGGGTTTGCTCAAACCCATGGTATTGATTATGAGGAGACTTTCTCTCTTGTTGCGAAAATGCCTACAATTAGGGTTCTCATAAGTCTTGCTGCATCTAGAAATTGGAATCTTTATCAACTTGATGTAAAGAATGCTTTCTTGAATGGATGGATTTTTGAGGAAGTGTATATGGCACAACCTCCTGGATATGAGGATGCACATCATCCTAACTATGTATGCAAACTAAAGAAAGCTTTGTATGGATTGAAGCAAGCTCCAAGAGCTTGGAATTTCAGATTGGTGACTTATTTGCAGGACCAAGGATTCAAAGCTAGCAAGGCGGATACCTCTTTGTTCATAAAGAGGAATGGATCTGAAGTGATCTATTTATGTGTGTATGTTGATGATATTATTATCACAGGCAATGATCTTGAAGGAATCAAACAGGTAAAGAGTCAAATGAAGGAGGAGTTCAAAATAAGTGACCTCGGACCACTCACTTATTTTCTTGGATTGGAGTTGATCTACACAGATTCAGGTATATACATCACACAAAGGAAGTATGTCCATGACATGCTCGTCAAGTTCAAGATGGAAAAGTGTGCAGGTACACCTATGGAGCAAAATCATAAGCTTAGTGCTTATGAAGGAGAGCCAATTGAAGACATCACAAGCTATCAAAGCTTGGTTGGAAGTTTGAACTATGCAACACTCACAAGGGTGGATATATGCTATAGTGTTAGCATATTGAGTCAGTTTATGCATAAGCCGAGAAGACCACATATGGAAGCGGCCAAGAGAGTCCTCAAGTACCTAAAGGGGACCATGAACGAAGGTTTGTTTTATTCATATACTTCAGATATTGAGCTAAAGGTCTACTCAGATGCAGATTGGGCCGGATCTAGAGATGATAGAAGAAGCACATCCGGGTATATATCATTTGCAGGTTCAAAAATTATTTATTGGTCATCGAAGAAGCAACCAACCGTGGCATTATCTTCTACCGAAGCTGAATATAGAGGTTTGGCTAATGCAACTCAAGAAATCATGTGGTTAAAGTCTTTGTACACAGATCTTGGACTTCATTCTTCAACACCTCACATTTTTTGTGACAACACAAGCTCATTACATCTAGCAGCTAATCTGGTATACCATGCTAGAACCAAGCATATTGAAGTCCACTACCATTATGTAAGGGAGAAGCTAATGAGCAAGGATATTCAACTATCCTATGTCTCTACAGATATGCAATGTGCAGACATGTTGTCTAAAGCTCTTGATGGTACAAAGTTAAGTAGATTCAAATTGATGGTTGGCTTGCAGGAAATCAAGGACAATTGAAGACTTATTTGGAGGCCAAGCATGTTAGGCTTGAGGGGGAGCTGTTGGTGCATTTTACCCAAGCCCACATGCTTGATATGCTTGATATTGTCCTCATTTGTAAGTCACATGAGTAGTCATGAACACCTCTTGTAAAAGAGTTCTTTTTTATCTCTTGTAATTGAAAAAAGAAAAAGGAAAAGGAGGGCTTACCTCATCCATGATGTAAAAGCAACTTCGTGGCTCTAACTACCTAAAACCACGAATTTTTGAGCTGAGGGAATATCTTCTAACTTTGGGGATCACTTTTAGGTGGATCCATTCGAATTCGAATTCAAAACTCCCTCTAAGAATAGCTATAAAAAGAGCAAGAAGGAAGAGGTGATTAGCAAGCCTTGTGCGTGACCACTTCATGTCATTTTGTAGAGATTGAAGAGCTTACTCCATAGCTCTATCATTCTACTCCCATTGTGCAAAGATTCATTGCCAATGTGGTTGTAATCATATGTGAATCTATACATTTATCATCATCTACTTCTCTGTTTTGTTCTCTGCTATACTCACTCAGACTAGTAACTTCAGAAGGTCATATCTCGAGTTATACTGATCCATTTTCAGTGATTTAACGTGCGTTGGATAGCTCTTACTATCTAGTTTTTGCATATCAATTTTCAAGGTCATTGATGTTATACTTTTGGGGATATTTGCATTTTACTGCTCACTGGTCTATCTCTGCAGAGCCCCGAGAATGGTGGGCATGTTCCAGAAATTGATAAATCTTGTTCTCAGTGCTCAGTCCATCATTTGAAGTGTTTTAACTTGGATTGGGAAGCTTGCTAAGTCTACTTGCTATGCCCAAAAGGAATTTTTCTAATTCCTACCAGGTTGAGAGCACTGTTCATTTTTTCTAGCAGGTGTATGTCCAAAATTAGCAAGTTTTGGGAGCTAGTCATTTCGCAACTAGTCTGTCTTGACTTAAACTTTTGGGATACATGTTCCAAAGTGTTTGGCTGATATTTTGGTGGATTTAGGAAGCTTAAAGGGTCTACTAATCAACTCTAAAGTCTCAATTGGCTGGTGTGAAGCTGGTTGTAGCATCACCTACTCATCTTTGGATTGCATCCACCATCTCTCTTCACAGTTCTTTCACCTTCTCAGATGCTTTATTTGTGCCAAGGATCAAGAAGAATCTGTTATCAGTTTCTGCATTAGCCAAGATTGGCTTGGTTGTGAAATTTGTTGATGGCAGATGTACAGTTCATGATCTGTCAAATGGCGATGTTATTATTGCTTCTGGCATTTTATGTTGTGGATTGTATAAGCATATAGACTATGAAAGATTTGTGAATGATTCAGCATGTGGAGCTCATGATTCTCAGGCTATGTCAGATGCAAAGCTTTGGCATGCATGCTTTGGTCATCTGAATTTTGCTAGTTTGCTACGCCTGCAGAAATCTGATATGGTGTCTTCTTTGCCCAAGCTTGAGGCACTTGGAAAACATGTATGTGAAGGCTGTATTTTGGGCAAAATGCAACGTTCCTCCTTTCCAAAAGATGGTTCAGTTCGGGCTACACAGAAATTGCAGCTTGTACATAGTGATATCTGTGGTCCTATGCAGACACCTTCTTTTGGAAACTATCTTTACTTCGTGACTTTAATTGATGATTTTTCTAGGCATGCATGGGTATATCCATTGAAGGCAAAGTCCGAAGTGTTTTTGTGCTTCAAACAGTTTTTGGTTTTGGCTGAAAATCTATCAGCATGTAAAATGGGCACCCTCCGTTTTGATCGAGGGGGGGAATATATGTCTTCTGATTTTAATGCATTTCTGGTTGAACGTGGGATAAAACACCAGTGTACAGTGCCATATACACCTCAACAAAATGGAGTTGCTGAACGAAAGAACAGGTCACTCATGGAGATGGCGAGGTGTATGGTCAAGAGTCAGGCTTTACCACATAGTTTCTGGCTTGAGGATGTCATGTGTGCAGCATATGTACTTAACAGGTGTCCCACTAAAGCGCTGCAGTCTATCACTCCATATGAGGCTTGGCATGACTGCAAGCCATCCGTTGCTCATCTGCGTGTTTTTGGTTGTTTGGCATATGCATTAGTGTCTGAACAACATCGCAGAAAATTGGATGATAAGGCAGTAAAATGTATTTTTGTTGGGTACACTTCTGAAAGTAAAGGCTATCGTCTATATCATCCACATACTAAATGCATTCTGGTTAGCCATGATGTTGTCTTTGTGGAAGATGCTATTCAGCCATTGCTTTCATGTACTAAGGAGACATCTGTTAGCTCCAAAGACATGTATGATACTTTGATGCCTCTTTTTACAAGTGGACATTCTAGTGCTAGTCCTAATGAGGCAACTTCTCAGCCTTTGCAAGTTCCATATGATGATGCAGATCATTCCATTTCTGATGCAGATTTAGATGATGCACTTGTTGATGAGAGAGCTGATATTGAGCAAGCAAAAACTATGCCAAAATGGTTGGTGCAGACTTTGTGTGACAGCAAATTAGATGCACCTTTGTCATATCGTACTCGTTCAGGCTCTCATAGTGCCTCCTTTGCATCAGATTGCTATTTCTAGTCTCTGTGATGAGAATGAGCCTGTTTCTTTTGATGAAGCACAAAATTCAAAAAATTAGATGGCTGCTATGCTTGGCACTAAGTGAGTATACAAGCTGAAGCGTAAACCTGATGGTACAGTTGACAGGTATAAGGCTAGGCTTGTTGCAAAGGGTTATGCGTAGGAAAGAGGCATTGATTTCGATGAGACCTTTGAACCTGCATGCCGTATGACTACTGTTCAGAGCATTTGTGCACTTGCAGCCCATCATGGTTGGAATGTACATCAGTTGGACATTAAAACAGCATTTCTGAATGGTGACTTGCATGAAGAAGTGTATGTTTTTCAGCCCCGTGGCTTTGTGTAGAAAGGGCATGAAAACTAGGTGTGCAGGTTAAAGAAGGCATTATATGGTTTAAAGCAAGCTCCACGTGCTTGGTATGAGAAGATACATGCCTATCTGATTGCACATGGTTTTGAGAATAGTCCAACTGAAAGCACCTTACATGTTAAGTGTGCTAATGATGTGCTTCTGATCATTGTTGTCTATGTTGACAACATGCTGCTCACTGGTCCTATTGAGAAGCATATTGCTGATTTCAAGGCTGATTTGCATGCCTCATTTGAGATGTCTGATTTGGGGCATTTGCATCACTATCTGGGCATTCAGTTTATGCAAGTTGATGGTGGGATGGCTTTGTGTCAAACGAAATATATTGACATATTATTGCAGTGTTTTGGCCTTGAAGACTATAAGCCTATTGCTACTCCTATGGACACAGGTTTACGATTGAGTCTTCATGATGCTGGAGATGCATTTGATGTTGTTCTCTATCAGCATGTTGTTGGATGCTTGATTTATTTATGCATTACTCGGCCAGATATTTAGTTTGGTGTCTCACCGATGAGCAGGTTTATGCATTGCCCAAGAGTCACGCATTGGAAGGTGGTTAAGCGCATCTTTCGCTACTTGAGTGGTACTCGGCTACTTGGGTTGTTTTATCCCAAGGGGGGATCACTATCGCCAGATTTGCATGCTTTTTCTTACTCAGATTGGGTTGGTTGCTATGACACTCGTGTGTCCACTAGTGGTTTTTGCTTCATGCTTGGTAGCTCATGTATATCTTGGTTGAGCAAGAAGCAGCCTACTGTGGCCACTTCCAGTTGTGAGGCTGAGTATAGGGAAGCTTTCAGAGTGACTGTTGAGTGTGTGTGGCTCAGACGCCTTATGGTTGATTTGGGTGTTGGCCAGTCTTTTGCCACCACCATCTTCATTGACAGTCAGAGCGCATTGGCAGTTGCGAGGAACCCTGTGTTCCATGCTCGCACTAAGCACATTGAGGTGCATTGTCACTATGTCAGGGAGAGGTTCTCTGCTGGGGAGATCAGCTTGGCATATGTGCCCACGCAGGAGAACATAGCAGACCTTTTCACGAAGGCTCTGCCTAGGGAGAAGTTTGAAGCTTTTCGCAAAGCTTTGGGCTTACTTCCTTTTGTGGAGTGATTTCCACATAGGTTGGCACTTCCTTATACATGAGTGCAAGCTCCTTGTTCACCGCATCACTCCCAGGGGGGATTTGTTGATATGTTTAGGTAGTGATGTGTGTGAACACACTAGGACCGCCGGGGCACTTTTTTCCCTCTTTAGGAGTTTTTTTCCCTCGGCTTGTATATACGCCTATTGCCCTAATGGGCTACTTATCTTTGTACATTCTCTAGTAATACATTCAATATTGTGTGCTGTGCTCGAAGCTTCTTCTTCTTCCTTGTGCTGTTCGCGTGCTTCCGCAGAAGTCTAACTCCAACATAGGCAAGGTCGGGCAAGGTAGTACTAAGGTAGTGGAAAAGTTGAGAGAGGCATCCAAAAGCTATAAAAGGAGGTGAACAAACATCAAATGCATGGAAGTCTTGTAGGTCATTGAAGACCAAGAGACATATCCTCAAGGAGGCTCAAGGAGAGAGTCATCCAAGGCTCAAGGAGCTAAAACACAGCTGTCGAAGCTACAAAAAATGTAGAGGAGGGTGTTATATGCACAAAGGAGGAGCTATCAAGCCCACACCCCTTTTAGTCTCTTGTAGGTATAGACATAGTCTACTTATAACAGTTGTAACTCGTTGTATACATATACAATTCAAGATATTTAAGGTGAATTTTTTAGCTTATATGGTTTTCTTACTTGCCCTAAGAGGGATCCTTGAAATCAGTTTTATGTGCAGAGAAATTGGTGTATCTCTATAATCCTAATTTCTACATATCCTACATCTCTGTATAGTGTGTTTTGAGGAGAGTTGTTGATTGAGCTAAATAGATCCATTTGAGGTTTTATATAGCTTTTTGGAAAGCTTATGAACCATACTAAGTATGGCTAAAAGGTTAGGTGATTTGTATTATTGTAAGGTAGGTGAATCAAAGTTTTGTTGTAGAGTAGTAGAAAAGGTGTATGAAGGGACCTAAGTAGAAAAGGTGCAAATCTAAGGGATTAAATTCTATCATTAACTAGGTTCCATAAATGGTGCATCATATTGATAAGCCTCATTATGCTCATGTGATTTAGTGTAGTAAGTCAGTGGGCTATCACCATGTGTTGAATCAAGAATTTGAGAAGTAGGATCACTTTCTGATATCAATGGAGATACTAGCACCAATGCCATATTGAGATTATCTTCTATCAATGTGTACTTGTCTGATATTACATTGGCAAGGGGTGGTAGTTATTTTCCTAGCACTGGTTGTGGTCTAGGTTGTGCCCGATATTGGGATTGGTACTATTTTTATGGCATAAAGTATGGTTGTTACTAGTATTGATTATGGCACCTACCTGGCTATTGGTAAGGCTTCTGGTAGTTTTGTCTAAGTACATGTTTGTTAAAGGGACAATCATGGGCAAAATGGTTAGTGTATTTTCTCTCGATTGTGAAATATTTGGCATTTGTGTTTCCTATGTTTTGAGCTTGCATGGGATACACATTGGCCATATGATCACATCCGCAAGTGCAGCAATACTTCACTATGAACACTCCCTCATCTTGTCTATTTTGGAATCGTAGCTTTTGAGGTTGTTGTTCAGCCGATTCATCTATTGATGTCATGGGTTTGGATGTGATATTAGTGGAACAATGTGAATCCTTGTAGATTTTAGAAAGTTCCAGTTCGTCACCCAAGTTATCCTTGATATCAACACACATTTTCAAGCATTGCTCTAAAGTATGAGGCTCTTTCAAGTAGATATAGGACCTTAAATTTCCACTCAATAGGCCATCTAAGAACAAGGGAATTTCCTTAGCTTGGATAGGTTATTTTAGGATAGGGCATCTCTCAGTGTATTTTCTAAACCTACATCCTGTTAATCTAACAATTACTTGTGGTGTCTATTTGAAACTATGGATCAAGCATGAAGTATTATGCCTAATTTCGCTCTTGGAGAATTTTGCAATGAAAGTGTCTAGCAACTATGTGATATTTCTCTTAATGCAATCATTGAAACCAATTTAGTGTTGTATTCTTCAAGGTAAGCCCAAAAGCCTCATATTCAGTGAAAAAATCTCTGGCCTGTTTTGCTCTCAATATTTGCTTAAATTTTGGCTACATGATCATAGGGCTCTCCTATGCCATCAAACTAATTCGTCATGGATTTCACTAACTAAGTAGGTCTCAAGATTCTTGATTGTTCTCTTGGTCTAGGAAGTGAAAATTCACCCATACTTCTTTCATTCTTATGACCTCTAGGTCTTTCTTATTCTATTCTATCAATGTCTAATTCTAATCTCTCTCTTCCTATGGTGTGCACAAAGCTCACTTTGTGTCTTTTCTTAGATTTCGCTTTGTACCCTCCTAGGACATGAGAAGATCCTAGTCCATTTGGGCTATAAGTTTTAGTGGACGTGTGAGATGAAAATTGGTTCACCCCTCCATGTGTATGTGTCTCTATTATGCTCGGTAACAACATACATCCTTTCAGAAGTGTTGTCCAAGTATATAACTTTTCCTAGAACATCAAGATCTTTGAACTCGTATATGATGACTCCATCTATGTTGCTAGGTTTAGTCAGAGCAGTAATTCTTTTTTGATAGAAAAATGCCTTCTTTCATGTGCCAAATTTCCAGGCCTAAGAAGTAGTGGAGTAATCCAAGGTTTGTCATAGAGTACTCAAGGTGAAGTTGTGTGATGCTAAATTTGATTTGTTCTTCATCTGACCCTGTCAAGATCAAGTCATCTACATAAAGGATGATGATTGCAATTAAAGAGACTTTTTGATAGATGTAGAGGTTAGCATCTGCCTTGCTTCGATGAAATCCTTTATCTTCAAAGAACTTGTGAATTTTCTCATACCAGGCCTTGGGAGCTTGCTTAAGTCCGTAAAGTGCCTTGTGAAGCTTGTAGACTTGATCTTCTTTGCCTTTGATCTGGAAGCATTCAGGTTGTTCAACATATACTTCTTCTTGGAGATTGCCATTGAGGAAGGCGCTTTTGACATCTAATTGATAAATGGGCCACTTGAAGTGATCACTGAGTGCTAAGATAGTTCTGATGGTTGTGAATCATGCAGTCGAGGAAACGTTTCTTCATAATATATGCCATGTTGTTGCTTGTAACCCTTAGCGACTAATCTTGCCTTATATTTATCTAGAGTGCCATCAAACTTGTATTTGACTTTGTATATCCACTTGACTCCTATGACTTGATGGTTGGTTGGTTTGGGAACTAATGTCCAAGTCTTGTTCTTTGCTATTGCATCCAGTTCCTCTTTCATAGCTTCTTCCCACTCTGGTTGGCCTTGAGCTTCTTTGTAGTTGGATAGCTCTGGAATTTGCTGAATTTGATGCATTGGAGCATAATTAACATAATGACTTTTTCACGTTTTCTTTTATCAAGAAGCCTTTGAGATCAGCGTGGTTGTTGTGAAGTACTGGCTTCTGAGTTGGAGTTAGGAAATACTAAGTCCCCCTCTGAAGTGTAGATAGGTGGACCAAGACTTATACTTGAATCTTTTCTTGAGTATGAGGAAGCTTCATTGAAGATCACATCCTTCGAAATGGTGATGGAGTGGTTTTCCATATCATATAGACATTATGCCTTTGATTGGTCACTGTACCCTATGAATATGTGTTTCTTGGACTTTGATTGTAACTTGTTTCTATCTTCTTTTGGTACATTGACAAAAACTTCACTCACTGTACCCTATGAATATGTGTTTCTTGGACTTTGATTGTAACTTGTTTCTATCTTCTTTTGGTACATTGACAAAAAATTCACTACCAAAGACTCGAAAGTAATTCATATTTGGTTTTCTTCCATAGTATGCTTCGAAGGGTGTTTTGTTGTGTAACGCACTTGTAAATCCTCGATTGAGAATGTGAACGGCAGTAGGTACGGCTTTTGCCCAAAACTTGTAGGGTAGATCCTTGTGATGAAGCATAGTTCTTGCCATTTCCATCACACTGCGTATCTTTCTTTCAGCTACTCCATTCTGGGATGGAGTATGAGGCTGAGTGACTTGTCTTTTGATCCCTTTCTGGTTGAGAAAGTTATCAAAGTCATGATTGATAAACTCACCACCTCCATCTGATATGATGGTTTTAACTTAGTTGAAGCTTCATTCTCAACTTCCTTGATCCACGTTTGAAACTTAGAGAATGTGTCTGCCTTTTACTTCAAAAAGTACACCCAAATATAGCGAGATTGGTCATCTAATAGAAGATAAAAGTAGAGGGATCCACTCAGGGATGGGGTGTTCATGGGTCCACATAAGTCCATGTGGATAAGCGCTAGAGGGTTCCTCGCTCGTGTTGAAGCTTCCTTGGGAACTGGGGCCCTATGTTGCTTGCCTTGGGTGCAAGCTTGGCAGACATCAGTAAGTTGCCCTATCTTTGGCAATCCCTTCACAAGTTGGGATGAAGAGATTTTTGATAACTAAGAGGTGTGGCCAAATCTTTGATGCCACAAACTTGAGGTTGATTCTTTGGATACAAAGCAAGATAGTATGTAAAGACCCTTTTCTTCAATACCTTGAGCAATGACATCCTTTGTATGGGGATCAACTACCTTAACTGAGGTGTTATCAAACCATACTTGTTTGTCCTAATCTATAATGGCCTTGACGAAAAGTTGATTCATACATAAATTTGGAACAAAAAGAACATTGGATAAAGACTTGCATTCCCCCTGATTGTTGATAATTTGAACTTTGCCTTTTCCTTCGATGGATAAACTTTTGTTGTTGCCAAGATAGACTTCTCGTGTGTGCTCTTCGAGTTCTTGAAAGGAGTCCTTGTCTTTGCACATATGGGAGGTAGCTCCGCTATCAAAGATCCACTCATGCGGGGAGCTAGAAGTAACTAGGGCATTGGCTTCTGTGGAGATGAAGAGTTCCTCACTAGAGCGGTGGGATCTATGTTGGGATCCTTTGGATGCTTGCCTAGACGTAGAAGCCTTCGATGATTGTTTCTTTTTAATATAGCAAAACTTTTCTAAGTGTCCTGATTTTCCACAAAATTTACAAGTGAACTTCTTTGATGAATTATGTGATCCTTGCTTAGATCCATTGCTAGCATGATGACTTGTGGTTTTGCCCTTATTGAATGGGTCTTTGGCCTTCATGGCAGACTCTTGGGAGGAAGTCGATTTGGCTCGCGAGTCGTGAAGGAGCAATAGTCGACGAACCTCTTCCCAAGTTACGACTTGGCCGCGATTATACAAAGTTGTGACAAATGTCTCGTATGACTTAGGTAACTTGTTAAGAAGCCTAATGGCATGTCTTCACTAGAAATCTGCCTACCACATAGTGTTAATTTATGCTGGTAGTCCTCAAATTGGGCTATGACCTTGGTAATTGTGTCGTGTGGCCGAATGGTCAAATTATGAAACTCGGCCTCTAATGCATATATTTTCGAAGGGGTTTTGTCTCCATACAAAGCGGCTAAAATATCCCAAGCATCCTTGGACGTCTTACAGGCCGTGATATGTCCTTTTGTCAGTTCGTCACAAGCAAGTAACAGCTAACCTAAAGCTCGTTTGTCCTTGACATTCCACACATGCCAATTGTCTAAGTTGGTATCCCTATTGGGTTCGAGGTCTGACCCGTCTACTACCTCATGAAGGAGATTCGTGTAGAGGTATGCACGCATGACATCTTTCCATTAATTGTAATTTTGTCCATTGAGGCATTCATCCTTAGGCATAAAAATAGGGGCGAAAGAGGGTAAGAAGTTAGCCATAGATGATGAGCTACCTTCACTTTTGGTCATTACAAAGCTTTGAGGATAAATTGTTTAGAAACACTATCAAAGACACTTGCCAAAAATAACGATTGTGGTATTCATAACGATATTACAAAATTCCCAAATTTGAGAGGTCTTGGAGTACACGACAAAATCGGTTGGATTTAACTCACTTCAAGAACCTCTACAAGTTAACTCGATGGTAGTTGTAGCAATTAATTAATTAACTTTAATAATTGATGGAGCAACTTGTGGGACAAACTGATTCGAAGGGGGGGATGTAAAGCTTAACGTCGACTTTTGCAATGCATAGATTTACCTATTCTCATAAAATAGAACTGTATGCGTGGATGCCCGTTCTTATTTCTGACATCATGCAGGATGTCTTCAATGCATGCAGAACTCGCAATGCCTAAACAACCAAATTTCACATAACGGCCTAAACCTCTGCAAACTCACGTGATATTGGCGAGACATACATCTGTCATCACCTCTTGTCTCCAGAAACTAAATGAGTGGTGTAGATAAGTTTGTTCTTAGGCCCTTAATACAAACGGAAAATCTCACCCGAATTCTTTTATATGTGGCAATACCTGAGTGATCACAAAACGTAACTCATTATGAATCAGCGCGCACTGGATTAATGTGCGAGTCAGTGCGACACTTTAAATCACACATAGCCCAAAGGTATCGAATGGTTTTGCGGAATTATCACCGAAGGTTCTATGATTAAGTTGCTGCTTTGCATGGGTAAAGATGTGTCGCGCGTTCTCTCTTGTTGCACCAGCACCGGATCAGATTCCTCTGATTTCTCGATCTGTCATTCTCTGTATTGTGCTCTAAGGTGAGGTGCCCTTCGCCACTGCTTAGTATGCGCAGGAGCTATGTTGCCTTGTGTGTGTCAAACATGCAAGATAAGCTTTCTTGCAAGTGTGACTCAAAGCATTATCTCTGCAAAAGGAATTCCAGCTTCTCTCTCTCTCTCTCTCTCTCTCTCTCTCTCTCTCTCTCTCTCTCTCTCTCTCTCTCTCTTTGCCTCGCTTTGAGACCCGATCTTGCCCTGTCCAGTGTCTACAACAGAGCACGTAGCTATCGCTGGCGCACGTAGCTGTAGCTGGTGCATGTTGTCGCTCTTATTGGGAGGTGGGAGAGAGGGGAACAAGGTCAACTACAAAACAAGGTCAACGGTTGTTGTTCTCGTCTAGAGTATCTGGCGCAGTAGATGATGAAGTTGAAGTGAGCGATGAACTAGGAATGCACGAAGGCGTCGGTCCTGCGCTGCTACTACTTCGTCCAAGATAGTGGCAAGCAAACCTTGCACATGATGACGAAGACACTGCAACTGTTGCCAAAACGCAGTGCGCTTAACCCTGCAAGCATCAAAGAAACTTCTATATCAGCTTCAGAGATGCAAACAGAAGATGAGAAGCTCTGTTGTTTGCTATTGAATATCCTTTGATATTCAGTTTTAGCGATTCCACAATACAGCGATTCTAGAGTATGGGACAGAGCTTTCAAAAGAATACAGAAACGTTTTGGCCATGCTATAGATACAGAAAAGCTTTGGGCACAGAGCACCACAAGCAGACTCGAACTTCAATGTGACACCATTTGATATCAAACGCAGCATGAGACAACTGATGCACACCGTGCCACATATGATGTTGATGAAAAATAGTGTTTATAAACACAATTAATAATGAGAACAATTATCAAGTCTGCATAATTGTGCTTAAAATTGACCAAATCTCACACTCAATCCACAAAGAGGGTGGGAGGGAGGGGAAAATGGGCCTAACAGGGGCAAAATGAATAGGAAAATGATGAAGAAGAAGGGTGGGAGGGTGGGCAAATGGGCAAAGTGAGGCCCAAAAGAGTGTTAAATGATAGCAAAGAGCTTCTCCAAATGGGTGGAGAGCAACAACACCAAACTCAAGCACCAGCACCACCCAAAATCACTATCAAATGCACCACCAAGACCTCCACCTAGTGCTCTGATACCATGTAGAGAGTACACACGCGAAAGCAAAATGAAAAGAAGAGTGCACTACTCCTTATTCTCATGTTCAAGATCTCTTAATTCAAACTCAAGTATAATTGCTCCAAATTCATCCGTCCTATCTAGCAAGTTGGTTAGCACATACATGGTACCTTGCTTATCTATGTAGGATCCTTCGTTGAATTTGACCACAGGATGATCAATTCCAAAGGGTTGTTCTAGATTTCTCAGTTGGATCATTGATCTCCTTAAACCATCCTCATAGATATGAGCACCTACGCGGTTTGTTTGGATATATTCAAGATGAGTCTTGTAGGGACATTCTGGGGTCTCTACCTACAGGTCTCTCCATGTTGAAAGACATCTCTAAGTCACTAGTATATGAGCTCAATATGTAGGGATATTCATTCAACTATTGAGACCAAGATCTAGCCGTATGATTAAAACTAGCTTGAGATTATCTAAGGCTTTGTCGATCAGCTTTTCCTATACATCTATGTGATCTAAGGTTCATAATTTGATCCACTTGAAGTATTTTGATGGTGATGCATCATAGTGCACTCTCCTTCTTGAGAGCTCCATGACAATATCCTCAGAGTAGAAAATTGAGCTCCTAGCACTGCACACGGTACTCCGCACAAAGCTACAGAGTACACAAAAAAACACAATACACAGGGAACATGAACATAGACTTCTTAGGTGTTACAAATGCGGTCAAACTTATAGTCTATGGCTGACCATGCCATTATATGTTTTATTAAAAAACATATACAAAAGTTTCTGGTGGCCATTTGGCCTTTCACATGGAGACTAATGGTAACAATCTCCCACTAAAGGTCAATAAGGCCAAAAAGTATGGGAGAAAAATGAAGAATGGTAAAGAAAACCTGAGTGTAAGTATACAAGCTATACCTCCCACCTAATGGGCATGTTATATAGTATACAAGTGACTGTGTAGATCATGAATCAAGTAACCCCCATCAAGTGACAATAGTGTTGAAAGCTATCTTGTGGTAGAGCTTTAGTCAAATCATCTACAGAATTATCTTGAGTATGAACCTTCTCAAGAATAATGCACTCAAAGGCTAAGAAATCTCTAGTGAAGTGATACCTCACCTCAATGTGCTTGGTCTTTGCATGATAGACCGGATTCTTAGCCAATGCAATGGCTCTCTAACCATTACTGAGCAAACGAGGTACATGCTAAGGTAGACCCATATCATAAGCAAGGCGAGAAAGCCACAATGCTTCCTTACAGGCCTCACTTACTGCAACATACTCTACTTCTATGGTGGAAAAATTTTACATTCTTGAGGACGAGATCTCCAAGAGATAGCACCTCCAAAAAACTGAAAAATGTACTCTGATGTAGACTTACGATTGTCTATACAACTAGCATAGTCAAAATCTGTGTAACCAATAATGGATTATTTTCCTCTACCTAAGCATAGACACTTGTCCTTAATGCCACTCAGATATCTCAAAATCATCTTGACTGCTTCCCAATGTTTCTTGATGGCATTAGACACATATTCGCTCACAACTCCCACTGCAAATGCAATGTTTGGTGTCCTAGCTACCATAGCATGCATGAGACTACCAATAACAGACTAATAAGGAATTTTGGTCATGAATTCCTTTTCCTCATCTTATTTGGAGCAATCATCCTTGCTCAATTTCACATATGTGGGTAAAGGTGTACTCAATGCCTTTCCACCCTGCATATTCAACCTGTGAAGTACTTTGGATATGTACTCACTTTGAGACAAGTATATGCATCTTGTACTCCTATCGCGAGTAATGCACATGCCAAGAATATGTTTGGCATCCCTCAAATCCTTCATATCAAATGTCTGACTCAACTTCTTTTTGAGAATTGACAAGTCATAAGAGGACTTCCCAACAATCAACATAAAGTATCAAGCATATCAAGCTACCATCTAAACATCTCTTTGTGTAGAGACAACGATCCTCATTGCTTCGAGAATAGCCTTGTGACTTCATAAAAGCATCAACTTTTGGTACCATTGTCTTGGGGACTGTTTAAGTCCATATAAGCTCTTCTTGAGCTTACAAACTAGACTTTCTTTGTTAGGAACTACATAACCCTCTAGTTGTTTAATATAGATTTCATCTATAAGATCTCCATGCAAGAAAGTAGTTTTCACATCCATTAGACTAGCTCTCACTCCATTGCAATGAATCCGAGCAACATGCACAAGGTAGTCATCTTGACCAGTCGACACAAGATTTCCTCAAAATCAACACCATGTTGTTGCTTAAAACCCTTTGCAACAAGTCATGCTTTATACTTTGGAGAAGAACTATTTGATGTGAATTTCAACTTATATATCCATTTACATGGTAAAGCTTTCCTGCCCTTTGGCAAAGGTACTAAATCCAAAGTACCATTCTTATGAATAGAATCCAACTCACTCTTCATGGCATGCTCCCACTTGACATGATCCGTTGTCTGCATAGCCTCTTTGTAGCAAGAAGGCTCACCAACATCTGATGTAGAACATATCTATCACATGGATGTGAGACATGTGTAGAGTGTCTCAATGATTGCTGAACAAGAACATTTCCAGATTGATCTATCTTATATATGATGCAAAAAAAAAAAAATCAATTTTTTATGTCTACCACAATAGAAAAAGATAGTCATCTCAGGATGCTTGCAGAGTTTGTTGTACGTCATGATGTTGTTGGACTGATGTTGAAGCTATTTCCTACAAGAAGCACTCCCAAACATACAAAAACAACAAGCACATACTCTCTCTCTCTCTCTCTCCAAAGTGAAATGAGAAAATGAATGGGGAAGGTGGGGATATTATCAAAATGTGAAAATTTTTGGTGATGATGGAGATGGAAGGAGGAGGAGAGTGGAGATGTTGGGGATGATGATGGTGATGAAAAAAGTAAAGAAAATAGCAAAAATACCTACTTACCACTAATTCCAATGTCAATCATCTATGTCTTACCATGACACACTCGTCCTTGAATCATGTTCTATGACAACAATGCCAAATTTGGTGTCACTCTAACTTAATGGAAGTACCACCACGGTGAAGATCTAGCTCATCGGTGTCAATCTGTAGAGATGTGATGATGATACGATAATCATGAGTGATAGGAGTGCACAAGTGAGTGAGTCAGAAGCATTAGCAATGCACACGCATACACACATGTGCACACCAGGCAAGACAAAGAGTGGAATAATGGAGTCTCCATTTAGCAAATCAAGTTAAGGGAAAGATCTTATAATGCTCAAATTTCATACCAACCAACCTCAAAAAAGAGCTCTCTAGCTCTTTTTATAGTTTGTGACTAGTTTCAAACTTGTTTTAGATCATGTCCAACCTAGCTAAAAAATAGGTTCGGCTACTTTGAGGGCTCAAAGGAGCTCCAAAAATTATGAAATTTGAAACATAAGCTCTACTAATATCCTCAAGCTCGAAGGCTCCTTGGCTTGCACAAAATGGAGTTGGACATGTGAAAAACAACTATATGCAAGGAGTGTAGTGATGAAAAACATTTTCTATATATTTAAAACTTTTGTAGAGGCCTTATTCTTTGCCTGATCTCCTTTGACTCCCTTGTCTACTCAAGCCTGTATCTGAACCTTGTCCTTCTCTTTGGTGATCTTCCTTCAAGCTTCCTTTTCTACTCAATCTTCCTTGGCCTCCTCTACCACTAACACTTGGGCTAGTTCTACCATTTTAATGCATAGTTTTCTCCTTTATACTTCTAGGTCTGCTTTAGGATACATTTTGTCTAGTTCGGTTGTGTTGGGTCCTTCTCTTGGCCATTCCTAATACACCTTGAACATCATGTCTAAGTCTTCTGGGATGGGATCCACTGAACCAAAATTAGGTATGGGTGGGGTCTGTGTTGGGATCTGAGATGTCAGCTCTACTATCCTTGTCTTGGTTTCTTTGAGGCTACCTTCTAATTATTCTAGTTTCTTGGACCATTTTTCTCTTTGCTTTTTCTCTAGAATCTTTCCATGTTGTGGTTTTCCTTTTACTAGGCTCTCTTCTTTGACTAGAGTCCAATTCCTTCTCTTGATCTCCGTGCTTGTCTTGCTGCAAAGTTTGTGCTCTACTGACTTGATATGAATAGGAACTAACTTGAATGAGGTTCCAAATGAGTTCTACACTATGCCTATCACATCAATCAGGGTAATTTATGAAGCATCAATGGGGTTCCTAGGGCACTCACAGATGATATGCTCCTTACCACACTCAAAACCAAATCCTTGAACTGTAAGATATTGTCGTTGTCCTATTAACAAGGAGTGGGGACATTCACTTATGAAATGATCTCCGTGACATTCAAAACAAGGTCCTCTAGGGGCATGTGCTTGCATTTGCCTCATCTAGGGTTTCGGGTTGGGATCGGCATACATGACATTTACATAATCAGGTTCCCACCTATTTTCCTATTGTGGGGTTTCATAATGATAAGTTTCAAGAATGTTTTGGGGACTCTGTAGTATGGATATTCCGAATCTCAAAACAAAGCTACATTCCCTACTACATGGTTGAGCATTTAGAGTCAATGTAGAACACATGCTCATTAGATTTTTCATATCCTTAAGTAGAAGTGAATCCTCTTTGGCTTGATCATCTGAGTAATTATTGTAATCTCACCTTCCTTTGTATCCTTCTTGGTTGTTGTTGTTGGTGGTGGTGTTGGTGGTGTAGGTATTATTGTTGTATCCATAGTTTTTGTATTTGCCTCTAGGAGTTCCATATCCACCTGTGTTCTATCCTCTTCCTCTCTCGTTCCTTGGATTCTTGAAACAATGTTTGTTTATGTGGGTCAATCCACATATGGCACAAGGTGAGGGGCTTTGAGATCTCCAAGATAGCCTCTTCCTCTTGAGCTTTTACCTCTACCATCAAAAATAGCTTGGGAGGTGGTTCCTTCATCATCAGACTTTTTGTCTTTTCATTTGTTATTTTAGCTTTGCTTTTATTCAAGTAAAGGACAGAGGATTGGTTATCCTTTTTGTAGAGGAGGTACTGGGGTATCCGCTTTTAACAAAAGTAGAGAATGAAGATTAAACACGTCCAGTACGTCACCTACTCAAGGGGGTTCTCTTTAGGGAAGTATACCCTTTAACATTTCTGTGAGCAGGTAGATAACACGGATTGCACAGAGTGGTGAATACTTCAGAAAATATGGACAATCAATGACCAAGGAAGACCAATCACTTCTTGATTTGACTCAGATGATTACAAGGTTGGTCAGATGCTCAAAAGTGCAGGCTTAGAAGGCTAACATGTCATCCTAGAAATAAATAAGCTCAATGCACAGAATCTTCTCATCAGCTTAAGGGGCTAATTACATGCAGTCTAACTCAGAACAATACAAATGGTAGATTTGCTCAAGAGAATAGAGCTCAATCACCAATACTGACTCACGGAAAGGAAAGAAAATCCAAGGCACTTTCTTACACTATAGTGCTCATAGCCCTCAACTGAGAAGCCTACCCTCTGTATCCACACTACAGAGTAGCTCCTACAATAGGCTTGAAACCACCAAGTGGAAGAGATGACTTCTGCATGTATACCCGCGTCAATGAAACTCCAAAAAATGTACCAAAAAAAGAAATCTGTGTATCGTGTACCCTCAAATAGCACAATCCCTTGTTTTTATAGGCCTCAATAGGCCAAGAGGGCCTTGCCGAATCTTCGCGTCCACTGATCACGCGCCGGTTGATTGCCCAAAATTGGGGGTAGGTCAAATATTCCACTTGATTTGAGTTGGATCCACAAAAATAGGTAGTCGCCGTGAATGGTTGGCATGCAACTCCACTTTTAATATTTGCCTTTTATCTTCTTACTTGCAAGTTGAGGCCCTTTATTTGTGCAGTTCGAGAAATTGGAATGACTGGTGGGATAGCATCAATACTAGTATAGTTAATGTACCTTTCCATTTACCATAGCTTCCAAAGAAGAGACCCACTGATGCGCATGTCTTCGTTCCATGGAAGTTGTAATCTTCAAAATGGGTATCCATCGTATCCCCATGATCTCTCGATCCATGATCCCCATGGACTCCAAAGATTTGAAAAAACTTCAACTTTCCCTTCATCTAGCTTTTGCCAGTGTTATCCATCATTTCTTCGTCAGTAAGCTCCTGAGGCAAGGCCATGGTTTTCATGCAGACATCTTGTTCTTTGCTCCAAAGATTCTGCATTCCTATGAATGCCTCTTGGCCTAAAACTTCTCATATGTGTCTCATTTGTATTGCCAGATCATAGGATAACTTGTGTGTGTGTCTTTGTGCGTAGGCATGCATAAGTTTGCGTATATGTGGGTGTGTGTGTAGGTGTGTGTGTGCATTTATGTGTATGTGAGTGTGAAGGTGTGTGTTTGTGAGTGTGTGCATGTGTTTGTATATATGTGAGTGCGTGTATGCGTTTGTGTATATGTGAGTGCGTGTGTGTGTGTAGGGATGTGTGTATGTGATTGTGAAGGTGTGTGTATTTGTGTGAATGTGAGTGTGCATGTGTATGAGCGGGTGCATATGTGTGTGGGAGTGCGTGAGGGGTGGTGGGGGGTCGCAGGGGGGAATGGTGGGGGGCGGGGGGTTGCGGGGGGGAATGGTGGAGGGTGGCGGGGGGTCGCGGGTGGGAAAGGTGGGGGGTGGCGGAGGATTGCGGGGGAGGGAGGGGAGAGAGAGAGAGAGAGAGAGAGAGAGAGAGAGAGAGAGAGAGAGAGAGAGAAAAGGGAGAGAGGGAGGGGGGTTCACGTGGGGGGTGGCGGGGGGTCATGGGGGGAATGGTGGGGGGTGGCGGGGGTTGCGGGGGGGGATTGTGAGGGGTGGCGGGGGGAATGGTGGGGGGTCGCGGGGGGAATGGTGGGGGGTGGCGGGGGGTTGCGGGGGGGAATTGTGAGGGGTGGCGGGGGGTCGCGAGGGGGAAAGGTGGGGGGTGGCGGAGGATTGCGGGGGAGGGAGGGGAGAGAGAGAGAGAGAGAGAGAGAGAGAGAGAGAGAGAGAAAAGGGAGAGAGGGAGGGGGGTTCACGTGGGGGGTGGCGGGGGGGGTGGCGGGGGGTCGTGGGGGGAATGGTGGGGGGTGGCGGGGGGTTGCGGGGGGGGATTGTGAGGGGTGGCGGGGGGAATGGTGGGGGGTCGCGGGGGGGAATGGTGGGGTTGGCGGGGGGTTGCGGGGGGGAATTGTGAGGGGTGGCAGGGGGTCGCGGGGGGGAAAGGTGGGGGGTGGCGGAGGATTGCGGGGGAGGGAGGGGAGAGAGAGAGAGAGAGAGAGAGAGAGAGAGAGAGAGAGAGAGAGAGAGAGAGAGAGAGAGAGAGAGAGAGAAAAGGGAGAGAGGGAGGGGGGGTTCACGTGGGGGGTGGCGGGGGGTCGTGGGGGGAATGGTGGGGGGTGGCAGGGGGTTGCGGGGGGAGAATTGTGAGGGGTGCGGGGGGAATGGTGGGGGGTCGCGGGGGGAATGGTGGGGGGTGGCGGGGGGTCGCGGGGGGAATGGTGGGGGATGGCGGGGGGTTGCGGGGGGGGATTATGAGGGGTGGCGGGGGGAATGGTGGGGGGGCGGCGGGGGGTCGCGGGTGGGAAAGGTGGGGGGTGGCGGAGGATTGCGGGGGAGGGACGAGAGAGAGAGAGAGAGAGAGAGAGAGAGAGAGAGAGAGAGAGAGAGAGACAGAGAGAGAGAAAAGGGAGAGAGGGAGGGGGGGGCTCACGTGGGGGGTGGCGGGGTGCCGCGGGGGGAATGGTGGGGGGTGGCGGGGGGTCGCGGGGGGGGGAATGGTGGGGGGTGGCGGGGGGTCGCGGGTGGGAAAGGTGGGGGGTGGTGGAGGATTGCGGGGGAGGGAGGGGAGAGAGAGAGAGAGAGAGAGAGAGAGAGAGAGAGAGAGAGAGAGAGAGAGAGAGAGAGAGAGAAGGGAGAGAGGGAGGGGGGGTTCACGTGGGGGGGTGGCGGGGGGTCGCGGGGGGAAAGGCGGGGGGTGGCGGAGGATTGCGGGGGAGGGAGGGGAGAGAGAGAGAGAGAGAGAGAGAGGGAGAGAGAGAGAGAGAGAGAGAGTACGTGAGGGGGCTTGTGGGGAGGGCTGAGGGGGGTTAGAGGGGGGCTAGGCGGGGGTGGCTGAGGGGGAACTAGTGGGGGTGAGGGTGGTGCTAAATGGAGGGGGCGGGGGTGCCAAATGGAGGGGGCGGGGGTGGAGAAGAGAGAGAAAACTAATCAACAAAAATGAAAGCATCAATCTGCCCGGAATACTGAAAGCATCAACTGCCCAGACCACATATGTCCAAGAAACGGAACGGCCACTCCCTGAAGCTGCAGCCCAAGGCATCCGAGAGCTCTCCTCTCAATCTCTTTCTCTTCTATCTTCTTAGGACTATTGGGTTCTGTCCCCTGTGCTTGGAGCCCACGGCCTCATGCCCCAAAGAGAGAGAGAGAGAGAGGGATCATAGAAGGGGCACTACAGACCCCCACATCAAGCTTTTGCACCGTCCCTGGTGCAATTTCTCCCTTATTATACTCATTTCAATGAGATCTAGTTATTCTGTAATTACTGAAAAGAAACATGGTATGTACAAGGGGTGGAATGCTTCCATTTTGACCTAATTCAGATACTTCTTTACCCTGGAGATATTGACCAGGGGAATCCTTTTACCCTGCAGATCTTCCAGATGCACTGCGCCATGTGGCAATACCTTGATTACCTTATAAGGTCCTATCCACTTGGGTGCCAATTTAGTTGAAATTGCTGGAACTTGATGTACTAAAACCATGGATCCTTCCTGAACTTTATTCAATCTCAGATACCTGTCATGCACTTTTTTGCGCTCTTCTTGTGTTACTTGAAGTTTTTGCATTGCCCCTTCTCTGTATTCTTCTAATGCCACCAATCTCTGAATGGGGGGTTCAATTCCAATGGTTTTGATTCCTATTTCCTTTCTGATAATGAACTCAAATGGTGCCAATGCGCTTTTCCATAAACTAAGCAAAATGGAGTCTCGCCTGTGGTTCCCCTCTTCGTGGTTCTGAAAGCCCAAATTGCACCAATTAGTGCTAGTGGCCAAGAGCTTTGATGATCAAAAGATAATTTGCGAAGTAGTCCAATCAAAATCTTATTGGAACTCTCTGCTTGGCCATTTGCCCTGGGGTAATAGGCACAAGACTTTTTATGGAAGATTTTGTACCTGTCAAATATAAACTGGAGCAATTGATTTACAAAATGTGTGCCCCTATCACTAGTAATTTCCAGTGGGCAACCAAATCTTGAGAAAATACGTTTATACATAAATTTAGCTACTGTTAAGGCCGTGCAGTCCACAGTAGCTTTAGCCTCTATCCATTTAGTGGCATAACATGTGGCCATCAAAATATACTTTTTACCTCCTGGTTGACCAGTAGGGCTAATTGGCCCTATGAAATCAAGACCCCATCGTTCAAATGGAAGCCATCCGGTAGATATGACTAATGGTTGGAAATTCAATCTGGTTGGCGTGGGAGCACACCTCTGGCAGATGTGGCATTCTTTAGCAAACTTGATTGCATCCTTGAAAATATGAGGCCACCATAAACCTTTGTGGATGATTCTATGAGCCAATTCTTCCCCCTTTAGGTGTCCCTCACTGTGTGCAGCCTCTAGCAAAAGATTTACCTCCTCTGGATAGACACACCTTCTCAATATATCATCCTGACAGTATTTATATAAATTTCCATTTATAAGAGAATAGGCTTTGGTTTTCAAGAGCAGTCTTCTCTTTTCTACAGGTGTCAAGTGTTCCGGGGTCTTTCCAGTAGTGAGAACATGAAGAATTTCATCATACCAACCAGTCCGAATTGTTACTAGGAAGAGATTGCTATCTACTAGTTCATCATTGATGCCTGTTGCCGTTTCACTCATTGCCGTCCTGGACACTTGATCTGCCATGTAGTGCTCTTTTCCTGGCTTAATATGAATATCAAAATTAAATTCCTGAAATAGGAGTAACCATCTCCAAATCCTTCCAACTACTCTAGGTTTGTTTATCAAATACTTCAAGGGCTAATGATCAAAGATAACAATGAAATGTACACCAAGGAGATAATGTCTAAACTTCTGAAGAGCAAATACGATAGCCAAACCTTCTCTTTCTGTCGTATTATAATTCCTTTCAGCTTGGTTAAGTAGTCTGCTCGCATAAGAGATAGGTCTATCCACTTTGTGAGATGATGGTTGAGCTAGAACTGCACCAACAGCATGAAGACTAGCATCTGTATGTACATGAAATTCCAATGACCAATCAGGAACACTTAAAAGTGGAGCAGTACATAGCCTCAACTTTAGTTCACAAAATGCTTTGTCAGCTTCAGCACTCCATGAGAAAGGAATCTTTTTACTAGTAAGCCTTGACAAAGGCTTAGCAATTTCTGAATACATCCGGATGAATCTTCTGTGATACCCTGCATGGCCCAAGAAACTTTGCACTTCCTTTGGACTTTGTGGAATAGGCATGGAAAGAATAGCTGTAACTTTTGCAGGGTCAACAGTTATACCTTCAGCAGATACTATGTGACCAAGAAGAGTACCCTTGGTGACCAAAAAGTGACATTTATCAGGATTCAATTTCAAACCTGTTTTGAGACATTGCTCAAAAATTTCTTTTAGATTTTCCAAATGGTCATGGAAATCTTGAACTGCTCCTCTTTTATCTGTACCTGAGAATACTGAAAAGTCATCCATGAAAATGCGCAGAAACGTTGTTAACCATTTGCCCAATATCAGATACATCGTTCTATTAAATGAAGCCGGTGCATTCTTCAAACAAAAAGCCATTCGAGTATAGACATAAGTGCCCCAGGGAGTGACAAAGGCTGTTTTGTCCCTATCGTCAGGATGGATCACTATCTGATTGTAGCCACTAAAACCATCCAAGAAACTATACAAAGTGTGACCAGCTACCTCTTCAAGTACTTGCTCTGTGAAGGGCTGAGGAAATCCATCTTGAATAGTCACTTTATTCAAAGCACGAAAATCAACACATACTCTTATTTTTCCGCTATTTTTCTTGGGCACAATAACCATAGAGGAGAGCCACCTGGAATGTTCTACTGGCACAATTATATCTGCTTCCTCTAGTTTTGTAATCTCTGCCTTTACCGCCTCTGCATACTTCGGATTGAGTCGATATGGCCTACTTCTTACTGGCGCGGCTCCCTCAACTAAGGGTATCCGATGTAACCCAAGCTCTTCTGGTATTCCTGTTAAATCTTTGTAGGACCATGCGAAGACACTTTTGTAAGTAAAAAGCAAAGAAGTTACCTTTTGTAGCAAAGGAGGATAATGCCACAACCAGGATGCCAAGTGAACTATTTGAGGGTTCTCTTCATCCCCTAAATTTACTTCTTGAACCAATGTTTCAGAATTGGTCTTGCTTGAGAAATCATCTCCACTATATGCAGGAGTGGATTTTAATTTATATTCTGCAACATGTTCTTTCATCCAACCTTGAGGTATATCTGCAAAAGGGAGATCTTCTCTACTCTTAGGTTCATAATTTTCCCTCTCTGATACTTTTATATTGGTAGCCTCTTCAAAGATTGTATTTTCCTTCAGTTGCTCATTCTCCAACACCTTGTGGTCTTCATTGCCCTTTTCTGTAATTTCCTTATCTGCAACTTCTTCCTCAATTTCATTGATCTCCACTGTGCAACACTCTGCACTTCCCATCATCCAATTTAACAATGTATCATCTTCTTGGGGTAGAGAGGGCATTACCTGAGTATCCACAGTATATCCAGTAGTTTTTCCTGAGTCGAATCCTTCTTCCAAATGTAGTTGCAGTTGGCTATTGGTATTTGTTGAAATCCATAGTTTATTTTTTCCCCAATCTTGCAAAGCTTTTGCTTGTCTCAGCCAAGGTCTCCCCAGGAGTAGAGGGTAAGAAGTCTCCTATGGAAGTGCAATAACAACAAAATCTAGAACAAAATGGCAGCCCTGTACTACCATCAGTACCTTCTCAATAATGCCCAGTGGCGCAACCCGATGTTGATCTGCCAATGTAACCGTGAATGGTGCCAACTTGGTGGGGTTCAATTTCAGCTTCTTCATTGTAAAATCTGGCATTAAATTGATACCAGAGCCTCCATCTATGATCACACCTGTAAGAGCTTCATCCTTTATACAAACTGATAATCTTGAACTTTGGTAGTCTGCTAAAGGTGCAGGGGGAAAATCAACCATGAATCCATCTATACTAGGTGATTGGACTAAGTGAGCAGAGTGTATAATCTTCAGTAAGTCACTTCTTATTTTTGAATCCATCCTTATAAGTTCATATAGACTAACCTTGTGATGAATACCTTTCAAGATCTGTTCAATGTTTACCTCCTGAGTGTTTTCTTGCAGACTTGTTGGTTGACCCTTTAGAGAAGTAGTCATCTTATCATAAGCTCCTTCAATTTCTACTTGATCCTTCCATCCAGACTCCTTTTCTTCCTCTTTATCCTGAAATCCTTGTTGTTCATCTCTCTGGGTTGCAGCTGCTTGCCTAGCTCTAGTCATCATGGGCATTGCAGAGGATGAAACAGCATAAGTCTGAGTGGTTTTTCCTTCTTCATGTGGAGAGACTGCAATCATGTGGATTGGAGCAGGACGACCTCTTGGGCAATCCTTGGTATAATGATCTTTGGCCTCTGGACAATGTTGACAGGGAGGTGCATCTTCTGGAAGAGAACACCTATTTTGCATGTGGCCATACTCACCACAACGATAGCACATCAAAGGTCTATTATATCTAGGCTTTGTAGGCCTATTCTCCTCTCTATTAGATGTATTTGAAGTACTAGCATAATATGAATCCCAATTTTGAGTGTTACCTCTGTGCTGTGTACCCTTGAGGTAGTAGCAATCCCTTGCTTCATGACCATCTTTTCCACAAAATTGATAGCTTACCTTAATAGGGCAATTAGCATTGGAATGTCCATTGTTATTACAGATTGTACACCAGATTTTTCTCCTTATATCCTGAGTGGTCTTCAAGTCTTCTAACTCTCGGCGAAGCTGGGCTACTTCATCATCAGTCCGACACAGTGGTGGCAAGACCTTCTCTTCTTGTTGATTTTGTTGCATCTTCAATGCTTCCAATTCCCTTCTCAGTTGCTCAATAGGATCCAGATCTGCAGCATACTTTGGTTGTGTATCCCCTTCAAAATGTTGCCTTGCTTCTTCAATGCGTGATGCAGCTGCAACAAAATCATTGAGGGTGGCATCCAATCTAAGAGACTCACGAAGCTTCTACTGAGATGACCTAGGCAGAGCCTTTTCGATCCACTTTTTAACCAAAAAGTCACCTGGAGCATGTGGCAGACGTGCAACAAGTGCTTTTGTTCTAGTGTGAAGTTCATGAAAGGATTCACCTGGTCTTAGCTTCAAATTCTCTAGCTGATCTAGAGCTCTTTCCGAGGAATCACTTGGTCGGAATGTCTGTGAGAATGCCGCCTTCAGAGCCTCCCATGTAGTGAAATGGCCATCTGCATACTGACTATACCATTTATCTGCAAGGCCCTCCAATGTGGATGGAAAAAGTGCCAGCATTGCATCCTCTCTATTTTGCAGACCTCTTCCACGGCATAAAGAGATGAATCTCCTCACATGATCATCAGCATCCTCATAAGCTTGTCCCTTGAAGGTAGGAAATTTGATGTTTAATCTAGAGAGTAAGTGAGAGAGATCCTCCATTTGTACTGGTGTTTCTTCGGACGTATCTGAGGAGAAGTCTAGAGTTCTCCTATACCCCTCTTTCGACAATGGTGTCGCACCCAAATCAATTGATAAATTTAGGGAGGGCAGAGGGGAGGTAGACTCACTAGTCGTGGTTATGGCTAACTTGTTAAGGCTCCTCCGAACACGAAGAGTCTCCTTATCTGCCCGTGTATGGGTCATGTACCTACTTGCAAATGTAATAGGGCAAAAATACCTCTCACAGAAATGCAAAGGTCCCACCGTGCGTGCCAAACTGTAGAGGAGGTACTGGGGTATCCGCTTTTAACAAAGTAGAGAATGAAGATTAAACACGTCCAGTACGTCACCTACTCAAGGGGGTTCTCTTTAGGGAAGTATACCCTTTAACATTTCTGTGAGCAGGTAGATAACACGGATTCCACAGAGTGGTGAATACTTCAGAAAATATGGACAATCAATGACCAAGGAAGACCAATCACTTCTTGATTTGACTCAGATGATTACAAGGTTGGTCAGATGCTCAAAAGTGCAGGCTTAGAAGGCTAACATGTCATCCTAGAAATAAATAAGCTCAATGCACAAAATCTTTTCATCAGCTTAAGGGGCTAATTACATGCAGTCTAACTCAGGACAATACAAATGGTAAGATTTGCTCAAGAGAATAGAGCTCAATCACCAATACTGACTCACGGAAAGGAAAGAAAATCCAAGGCACTTTCTTACACTATAGTGCTCATATCCCTCAACTGAGAAGCCTACCCTCTGTATCCACACTACAGAGTAGCTCCTACAATAGGCTTGAAACCACCAAGTGGAAGAGATGACTTCTGCATGTATACCCGCGTCAATGAAACTCCAAAAAATGTACCAAAAAAAAAAATGTGTGTACCGTGTACCCTCAAATAGCACAATCCCTTGTTTTTATAGGCCTCAATAGGCCAAGAGGGCCTTGCCGAATCTTCGCGTCCACTGATCACGCGCCGGTTGATTGCCCAAAATTGGGGGTAGGTCAAATATTCCACTTGATTTGAGTTGGATCCACAAAAATAGGTAGTCGCCGTGAATGGTTGGTATGCAACTCCACTTTTAATATTTGCCTTTTATCTTCTTACTTGCAAGTTGAGGCCCTTTATTTGTGCAGTTCGAGAAATTGGAATGACTGGTGGGATAGCATCAATACTAGTATAGTTAATGTACCTTTCCATTTACCATAGCTTCCAAAGAAGAGACCCACTGATGCGCATGTCTTCGTTCCATGGAAGTTGTAATCTTCAAAATGGGTATCCATCGTATCCCCATGATCTCTCGATCCATGATCCCCATGGACTCCAAAGATTTGAAACTTCAACTTTCCCTTCATCTAGCTTTTGCCAGTGTTATCCATCATTTCTTCATCAGTAAGCTCCTGAGGCAAGGCCATGGTTTTCATGCAGACATCTTGTTCTTTGCTCCAAAGATTCTGCATTCTTGTGAATGCCTTTTGGCCTAAAACTTCTCATATGTGTCTCATTTGTATTGCCAGATCATAGGATAACTTGTGTGTGTGTCTTTGTGCGTAGGCATGCATAAGTTTGCGTATATGTGGGTGTGTGTGTAGGTGTGTGTGTGCATTTATGTGTATGTGCGTGTGAAGGTGTGTGTGTGTGAGTGCGTGCATGTGTTTGTATATATGTGAGTGCATGTATGCGTTTGTGTATATGTGAGTGCGTGTGTGTGTGTGTAGGGATGTGTGTATGTGATTGTGAAGGTGTGTGTATTTGTGTGAATGTGAGTGTGCATGTGTATGAGCGGGTGCATATGTGTGTGTGGCAGTGCGTGAGGGGTGGCGGGGGGTCGCGGGGGGGAATGGTGGGGGGCGGGGGGTTGCGGGGGGGAATGGTGGAGGGTGGCAGGGGGTCGCGGGTGGGAAAGGTGGGGGGTGGCGGAGGATTGCGGGGGAGGGAGGGGAGAGAGAGAGAGAGAGAGAGAGAGAGAGAGAGAGAGAGAAGGGAGAGAGGGAGGGGGGCTCACGTGGGGGGTGGCGGGGGGTCGTGGGGGGAATGGTGGGGGGTGGCGGGGGGTCGTGGGGGGAATGGTGGGGGGTGGCGGGGGGTTGCGGGGGGGGGGGGGGGGGGGGGGATTGTGAGGGGTGGCGGGGGGTCGTGGGGGGAATGGTGGGGGGTGGCGGGGGGTCGTGGGGGGAATGGTGGGGGGTGGCGGGGGGTTGCGGGGGGGGGGGGGGGGGGGGGGGATTGTGAGGGGTGGCGGGGGGAATGGTGGGGGGTCGCGGGGGGGAATGGTGGGGGGTGGCGGAGGGTTGCGGGGGGGAATTGTGAGGGGTGGCGGGGGGTCGCGGGGGGGAAAGGTGGGGGTGGCGGAGGATTGCGGGGGAGGGAGGGGAGGGGAGAGAGAGAGAGAGAGAGAGAGAGAGAGAGAGAGAGAGAGAGAGAGAGAGAGAGAAAAGGGAGAGAGGGAGGGGGTTTCACGTGGGGGGTGGCAGGGGGTCGTGGGGGGAATGGTGGGGGGTGGCGGGGGGTTGCGGGGGGGGATTGTGAGGGGTGGCAGGGGGAATGGTGGGGGGTCGCGGGGGGAATGGTGGGGGGTGGCGGGGGGTTGCGGGGGGGAATTGTGAGGGGTGGCGGGGGGTCGCGGGGGGGAAAGGTGGGGGGTGGCGGAGGATTGCGGGGGAGGGAGGGGAGAGAGAGAGAGAGAGAGAGAGAGAGAGAGAGAGAGAGAGAGAGAGAGAGAGAGAGAAGGGAGAGAGGGAGGGGGGGTTCACGTGGGGGGTGGCGGGCGGGGTGGCGGGGGGTCGTGGGGGGAATGGTGGGGGGTGGCGGGGGGTTGCGGGGGGGGGATTGTGAGGGGTGGCGGGGGGAATGGTGGGGGGTCGCGGGGGGAATGGTGGGGGGTGGCGGGGGGTCGCGGGGGGGAATGGTGGGGGGTGGCGGGGGGTCGCGGGTGGGAAAGGTGGGGGATGGCGGAGGATTGCGGGGGAGGGAGGGGAGAGAGAGAGAGAGAGAGAGAGAGAGAGAGAGAGAGAGAGAGAGAGAGAGAGAGAGAGAGAGAGAGTACGTGAGGGGGCTTGTGGGGAGGGCTGAGGGGGGTTAGAGGGGGGCTAGGCGGGGGTGGCTGAGGGGGAACTAGTGGGGGTGAGGGTGGTGCTAAATGGAGGGGGTGGGGGTGGAGCCAAATGGAGGGGGCGGGGGTGGAGAAGAGAGAGAAAACTAATCAACAGAAATGAAAGCAACAATCTGCCCGGAATACTGAAAGCATCAACTGCCCAGACCACATATGTCCAAGAAACGGAACGGCCACTCCCTGAAGCTGGAGCCCAAGGCATCCGAGAGCTCTCCTCTCAATCTCTTTCTCTTCTATCTTCTTAGGACTAGTGGGTTCTGTCCCCTGTGCTTGGAGCCCACGGCCTCATGCCCCAAAGAGAGAGAGAGAGAGGGATCATAGAAGGGGCACTACACTTTTTATTCTCATCACTCTTCTATGTATGACCCATTCTCAATTTCACTAGAGGGGTGTATGTTGATGACATGTTGCTCACTGGTCCTCATGAGAAGCATATTGCTGATTTCAAGGCTGATTTACATGCCTCATTTGAGATGTCTGATTTGGGGCATTTGCATCATTATTTGGGCATTCAGTACATTGATGGTGGAAAGGCTTTGTCTCAAACAAAATATATTGACACATTATTGCAGCATTTTGGCCTTGAAGACTGTAAAGTCACTCCTATGGAGATAGGTCTACAATTGAGTCTTCATGATGATGGAGATGCATTTGATGTTGTTCTCTATCATCAGGCTATTGGATGCCTGATTTATTTATGCATTACTCGGCCAATATTCAGTTTGTTGTCTCACAGATGAGCAGGTTTATGCATTGCCCAGGAGTCAAGCATTGGTAAGCAGTTAAGCACATCTTTCGCTACTTGAGTGGTACTTGGCTACTTGGGTTGTTTTAACCCAAGGGGGGATCACTACAACTAGATTTGCATGCTTTTTCTGACTCTGATTGGGTTGGTTGCTATGACACTCGTGTGTCCACTAGTGACTTTTGCTTCATGCTTGGTAGCTCATCTATATCTTGGTTGAGCAAAATGCAACCTACTATGGCCACTTCCAGTTGTGAGGCTGAGTATAGGGAAGCTTTCACAATGACTGTTAAGTGCGTGTGGCTCAGATGCCTTATGGCTAATTTGGGTCCTGGACAATCTTTTGCCACCACCATCTTTACTGATAGTCAGAACACATTGGAAGTTGCAAGGAACCCTGTGTTCCATGCTCACACTAAGCACATTGAGGTGCATTATCATTATGTCAGGAAGAGGTTCTTTGCTGGGAAGATCAGCTTGGCATATGTGCCCACACACGACCTTTTCACGAAGGCTCTGACTAGGGAGAAGTTTGAAGCTTTTCGCAAAGCTTTGGGCTTAATTCCTTTTGTGGAGTGATTTCCACATAGCTTGGCACTTCCTTATACATGAGTGCCAACTCCTTGTTCACTGTATCACTCCCAAGGGGGATTTGTTGATATATTTAGGTAGTGATGTGTGTGAACACTCTATGATTGTCGGGGCACTTTTTTCCCTCTATAGGAGGTTTTTTTCCCCTGACTTGTATATATGCATGTTACCCTAATGGGCTACTTATCTTTGTACATTCTCTAGTAATACATTCAGTATTGTGTGTTTTGCTCCAATTTTCTTCTTCTTCCTTGTGCTATTCATGTGCTTTTGCAAACGTCTAACTCCAACAGCTTTCTCACTTTACGTTTACTTTTGATGTAGTTAGTTTTCAAGTAATAACTATTACAAGAGTTTGTTTTTATGGCTCCTCTCATTGAGAGTATACATAACCAATGCTTTTCATTAATAAGTGATCAAGCACTAGGCTTGGATGAATACACACCAATAGCTCCCCCTCAAGCCTACCATGTTTGATTCTTTAGTACTCCTTGATTTCTAGCAATCCAATCATGCCTTTGAATTTGCTTAACTTAATACCATCCAATGGCTTAGTCAACATGTCTGCACATTGAGGATTAGTATATACATAGGACAATTGAATGTCCTTGCTCATAAACTTCTCTCTTACATAGTGATAGTGGGCTTCAATATGCTTTGTTCTAGCATGGTAAACTGTATTAGCTGCTAAGTGAAGTGAGCTTGTATTATCACCAAAGATGTTAGGAGTTAAGGTATGTAACCCCATATCTGAGTATAGACATTTTAACCACATAGCTTCCTGTGTTGTATTAGCCAAACCTCTGTATTCAACCTCAATAGATGATAGAGCAATAGTTGGTTGATTCTTTGAAGACCATGAAATTAAATTTGAACCTACAAAAGACAAATATCCTGATGTACTCTTCCTATCATCCGTTGATCCAGCCCAATCTGAATCTGAGTAGAGTTTGAAATCAATTTTTGAAGTGAAGGGGTAGAAAAGTCCTTCATTGATGGTACCCTTCAAGTATTTTAGCACTCTCTTGGCTGCTTCCATGTGTGGCTTCCTTGTTTTGTGCATAAATTGACTAAGTATGCTAACACTATAGCATATATCCACCCTTGTGAGGGTTGCATAGTTCAAGCTTCCTACCAAGCTTTGATAGCTTGTGATATCTTTAATAGGTTCTCCCTCATAAGCACTTAGCTTATGATTCAACTCCATGGGTGTACCTGTACACTTAGTATTCTCCATTTTAAACTTAGAAAGCATGTCATGTACATAATTCCTTTGAGTGATATAGATACCAGAATCTGTATAGACAAGTTCCAGTTCAAGAAAATAAGTGAGAGGTCCAAGATCACTGATCTTGAATTCATCCTTCATTCCAGCCTTCACTTGTTTAATTCCATTGATATCATTCCCTGTAACTATAATGGCATCAACATATACACAGAGATATATAACCTCTAATCCATTCCTCTTGATGAACAATGATGTATTTGCTTTACTAGCTTTGTAACCTTGGTCCTGCAAGTAGGTCACTAATTTGTGATTCCAAGCTCTTGGAGCTTGCTTCAAACCATAAAGAGCCGTCTTCAATTTACATGCATAATTTGGATGATGTGCATCTTCATAACCAGGTGGTTGTGCCATATAATTCTTTTGAAATCCAACCATTGAGAAATGCATTTTTTAAATCTAATTGATATAGCTTCCAATTCCTTGATGCAACAATGCTGACAAGTACTCTAATGGTGGGCATTTTGGCAACAATTGAGAAGGTTTCTTCATAATCTATCCCATGGATTTGGGCAAACCCCTTGGCTACTAACCTTGCCTTGTATCTATTAATAGTACCATCTGAATTCCTTTTAACTTTTTGATCCAATTACCTTCATTCATGGTTTGTTTGGAACAAGTTCCCATGTGTCATTGTTCGTAAGAGCTTCCATTTCTTCATCCATTGCTTCTCTCCATTCCTTATTGCATTGAGCTTCTTTGTAAGATGTTGGTTCTTCATTGTTGGAGTCCTTAGCCATATAGATTGGATGCTTTGTGAAAAAAGAGGTATCAAATCCATATCTCTCTGGTTTCTTCTTCTCTGTCATTGACCTTTTGATTGGTTGAAGAGAGCTTTTTGAACCTTGAGCTAGGTCTTGCACCTTAGCTTTCCCTTTGTTCTTCTATAGCTTCAACTTCTCCAAATCTATCAAGTCATCTTCAGAGTCACTATCTTTAAGATGCTTTGGTTCCTTTGTTGGAAGAGATGGAAAGTCTTCTTCCAAGTCATAGTGTAGCTTCACTTTCCTGTCATCATCAAACCAAGATTATTTTCATCAAAGACTACATCCCTACTAACTAAGAAGCCTTTGTTAGTGGGATTATATAATTTGTATCCTTCTTTATTTTGATCATAATCAATAAAGACACATTTCTCTGCTTTGGGATCCAACTTCCCTCTTACTTGGGAAGGTATGTGAGCATAAACTAAACATCCAAAGATTTTGCAATGCTCTAGAAATAGCCTTCTTCCATTCCACATTTCATAGGGAGTCATACCATCTAAAGACTTTGATGGAAGTCTATTTATAAGGTATGTGGCTATTGATACATCCTCTGCCCAAAGATAATTTGGTAGACCGTTTCACTTAGCATAGATCTGGCTGCTTCAACTATGGTTCTATTTTGTCTTTCAGCTAATCCATTGAGTTCAAGTGTGTATCTAGTTGTTGCCTCTCTTCTGATGCCTGTTTCTTGTAGGAAGGCATCAAATTCCATTGAGAAATATTCTCTGCCACCATCTGATTTGACTCTCTTGAGACATTTACCTATTTGATTCTCTACAAGAGCAAGATACCTTTTGAAACAATTGAAAACTTCATCTTTATGCTTCATAAAGTACAAAATTGTCCACCTGCTACAATCATCAATAAAAGATACATAATATCTTGAACTTGAAATAGAAGGTTCTTTGCTTGGACCCCACACATGTATGTGCACAAGATCCAATAGCTCCTGGTGGATATAGCCTTTCCTATTGAAAGTTTCTCTATGAGCTTTTCCAAATTGACAAGCTCCACATTTGTATATCATATGTTGTTTTGTGATGTTGGGCAATCCAAGTACACTTTGATCCCTGTAAAATTGTTTCAAGGTTCTCTAACCAATTAGAGCAAGGCTTTTATGACATACCTGCGATTCAGAGAGTGTTTGAGATCCATAGCTAAATGATGCTATGTTCTTGGTGTCCTCCACTTCAAAAGTGAAGAATCTTCTTGTCTTTTCTCCTTTGGCAATCCTTCTAAATCCTTGCTTGGGATCTTCCACATATGCTCCATGTCTTGTAAACCTAACCTGCAATCCTTTCTCCACAATTTGTCGAACACTTATTAAGTTTTTGGTTATTGTAGTTACATACAACACTTTGCTTAGAAGATTCATATTCACATCTGATGTTTTGACATTACCTACTTTCTCCACTAATTGTCTTGTATCATCACCTATCTACACTTCATGTTTGTTCTTGGGATCTTCTAAATCAAAGAGCAATGCTACATTTCCTGATACATTATTTGAGCACCTTGAATCAATTATGGAAAATAATGTCATCATCCTTGTTGGAGTTAGACGTCTGCGGAAGCACGCGAACAGCACAAGGAAGAGGAAGAAGCTTGGAGCACAACACACAAGACTGAATGTATTACTAGAGAATGTACAAAGATAAGTAGCCCATTAGGGCAATAGGCGTATATACAAGCCGGGGGAAAAAAACCTCCTAAAGAGGGAAAAAAGTGCCCCGGCGGTCCTAGAGTGTTCACACACATCACTACCTAAATATATCAACAAATCCCCCCTGGGAGTGATGCGGTAAACAAGGAGCTGGCACTCATGTATAAGGAAGTGCCGAGCTATGTGGAAATCACTCCACAAAAGGAAGTAAGCCCAAAGCTTTGCGGAAAGCTTCAAACTTCTCCATACTAGGCAGAGCCTTCGTGAAAAGGTCTGCAATGTTCTCCTGCGTGGGCACATATGCCAGGCTGATCTCCCCAGCAAAGAACCTCTCCCTGACATAGTGATAATGCACCTCAATGTGCTTAGTGCGAGCATGGAACACAGGGTTCCTCGCAACTGCCAATGCGCTCTGACTGTCAGTGAAGATGGTGGTGGCAGAAGACTGGCCAACACCCAAATCAGCCATAAGGCGTCTGAGCCACACACACTCAACAGTCGCTGTGAAAGCTGCCCTATACTCAGCCTCACAACTGGAAGTGGCCACAGTAGGCTGCTTCTTGCTCAACCAAGATATACATGAGCTACCAAGCATGAAGCAAAAACCACTGGTGGACACACGAGTGTCATAGCAACCAGCCCAATCTGAGTCAGAAAAAGCATGCAAATCTGGCGGTAGTGATCCCCCCTTGGGATAAAACAACCCAAGTAGCCGAGTACCACTCAAGTAGCAAAAGATGCGCTTAACCGCTTTCCAATGCGTGACTCCTGGGCAATGCATAAACCTGCTCATCTGTGAGACAGCAAACTGAATATCTGGCCGAGTAATGCATAAGTAAATCAAGCATCCAACAGCCTGCTGATAGAGAACAGCATCAAATGCATCTCCAGCATCATGAAGACTCAATCGTAAACCTGTCTCCATAGGAGTGGCAATAGTCTTACAGTCTTCAAGGCCAAAACGCTGCAATAATGTGTCAATATATTTCGTTTGACACAAAGCCATTCCACCATCAACTTGCATAAACTGAATGCCCAAATAGTGATGCAAATGCCCCAAATCAGACATCTCAAATGAGGCATGCAAATCAGCCTTGAAATCAGCAATATGCTTCTCAAGAGGACCAGTGAGCAGCATGTCGTCTACATAGACAACAATGATTAAAAGCACATCATTAGCACGCTTAACATATAAGGTGCTTTCAGTTGGACTGTTCTCAAAACCATGTGCAATCAGATAAGCATGTATTTTCTCATACCAAGCACGTGGTGCTTGCTTTAAACCATATAACGCCTTCTTTAACCTGCACACCTGGTTTTCATGCCCTTTCTACACAAAGCCACGGGGCTGAAAAACATACACTTCTTCATGCAAGTCACCATTCAAAAATGCTGTTTTAATGTCCAACTGATGTATATTCCAACCATGATGGGCTGCAAGTGCACAAATGCTCCGAACAGTAGTCATACGGCATGTAGGTGCAAAGGTCTCATCAAAATCAATGCCTCTTTCCTGCGCATAACCCTTTGCAACAAGCCTAGCCTTACACCTGTCAACTGTACCATCAGGTTTACGCTTCAGCTTGTATACCCACTTAGTGCCAATGGCCTTCTTGCCAGGAGGCAAGTCACATAAAGACCATGTACCATTCTTCATTATAGCATCATATTCAGATTGCATAGCAGCCATCCAATTTTCTGAATTTTGTGCTTCATCAAAAGAAACAGGCTCATTCTCATCACAGAGACTAGATGCAGCCATAGCATAGCAATCTGATGCAAAGGAGGTACTATGAGAGCCTGAACGAGTACGATATGACAAAGGTGCATCTAATTTACTGTCACGCAAAGTCTGCACCAGCCATTTTGGCATAGTTTTTGCCTGTTCAATATCAGCTCTCTCATCAACAAGTGCATCATGTAAATCTGCATCAGAAATGGCATGATCTGCATCATCATATGAAACCTGCAAAGGCTGAGAAGTTGCCTCATTAGGACCAGCGCTAGCCTGTCCACCTGTAAAAAGAGGCACCAAAGTATCATACATGTCTTTGGAGCTAACAGATGTCTCCTTAGTACATGAAAGCAATGGCTGAATAGCATCTTCCACAAAGACAACATCACGGCTAACCAGAATGCGTTTAGTCTGTGGATGATACAGACGATAGCCTTTACTTTCAGAACTGTACCCAACAAAAATACATTTTACTGCCTTATCATCCAATTTTCTGCGATGTTGTTCAGGCACTAATGCATATGCCAAACAACCAAAAACACGCAGATGAGCAACAGATGGCTTGCGGTCATGCCAAGCCTCATATGGAGTGATAGACTGCAACGCTTTCGTGGGACACCTGTTCAGTACATATGCTGCACACATGACAGCCTCAAGCCAGAAACTATGTGGTAAAGCCTGACTTTTGACCATGCACCTCGCCATCTCCATGAGTGACCTGTTCTTTCGTTCAGCAACTCCATTCTGTTGAGGTGTATACGGCACTGTACACTGGTGTTTTATCCCACGTTCAGCCAGAAATGCATTAAAATCTGAAGACATATATTCCCCCCCTCGATCAGAACGGAGGGTGCCCATTTTACATGCTGACAGATTTTCAGCCAAAACCAAAAACTGTTTGAAGTACATGAACACTTTGGACTTTGCTTTGAGTGGATATACCCATGCATGCCTGGAAAAATCATCAATGAAAGTCACGAAGTAAAGGTAATTTCCAAAAGAGGGTGTCTGCATAGGACCACAGACATCACTATGTACAAGCTGCAATTTCTGCATAGCCCGAACTGAACCATCTTTTGGAAAGGAAGAACGCTGCATTTTGCCCAAAATACAGCCTTCACAAACATGTTTTCCAGGTGCCTCAAGTTTGGGCAAAGAGGACACCATTTCAGATTTCTGCAGGCGTAACAAACTAGCAAAATTCAGATGACCAAAGCGTGCATGCCAAAGCTTTGCATCTGACATAGCCTGAGAATCATGAACTGCACATGCCGAATCATTCACAGATTTTTCATAGTCTATGAGCTTATACAGCCCACGACATAAAATGCCAGAAGCAATAATCACATCGCCATTTGAGAGATCATGGACTGTACACCTGTCATCAACGAATTTCACAACCAAGCCAATCTTGGCTAATGCAGAAACTGATAACAGGTTCTTTTTGATCCCCGGCACAAATAAAGCATCTGACAAAGTGAAAGAACTACCATCAGCAGTAGTCAGAATGATCTTACCAACTCCCATAACAGGATAAGAGGAGTTATTGGCGCATGTGACAGT
Source organism: Ceratopteris richardii (assembly GCA_020310875.1). NCBI lineage: Eukaryota > Viridiplantae > Streptophyta > Polypodiopsida > Polypodiales > Pteridaceae > Ceratopteris > Ceratopteris richardii. The sequence continues at coordinate 118,877,560 of CM035408.1, forward strand.
ATTCCCTGTAGGGGCAGGCTCGAGTGAAGAGAAGAAACTGCGCTGTAAGGTAATATGTTTGGTTGCCCCACTGTCAAAGTACCAAACATCTGAGTCTACTGCAGACATGCACTGATCATGAGAAGATGGGTGAAAACTGCAAACAGTAGTAAACGCCCATTCTTCTTCCTGCACAAGATTTGCAGACTCTGTTTTTGGTGTAGAGGCCTCTGCAACAACCATTCCAACCTCTTTCTTCTTTGCCTCTTTAGCAGCCAGTTTTGGACAGTTCTTTATAATATGATCATTTCCTTTACAGTACTTGCAGAACAATTTCTGCTTTTCTGATTTCTTCTCATCTTTATCCTGGTTCTTCGATTGTGCAGCATTTGCAGATTTCTGCTTACTAGTAGAAGAGCTCCATTTTCCTTTGCCCTTCTGACTAGCCAGGAAAGCTTGATCTGCAACACGCATAATGGACCTGTTCTGCCTGGACTGATCTTCCTGCAACAGAACAGAGACTAATTCCTCAAATGACAAGGCATTCGGATTGCCTTTCATCATCAATCGAAGAGTAGAGGCAAAACTTTGATATGAATCAGGAAGGCCATTCAGAACGGTCTGCACAAGTGAGCTATCTGGTATAACCTCATCAGCAGAAATCAATTGTTCCTTCAGGTCTTTGATCTTTGTAAGAAAATTGTCCATCGAATCACCTTCATTCATGTGCTCACTCTCCAACTATTTTCGGAGGTAAGCAACACGAGCCTCATTCCTAGCCTGGTACAAAGTGGTAAGTGTATCCCAAGCATCCTTTGCTGTTCTGCAAGAGCGAATGTGAGGAATAATGGCACGTTTGACAGACAAAGCTATCAATGCATGTGCCTGGGCATCTCTGCCATCCCAACGAATCTGCTCTGCAGTAGGTGCAACAGAATCAGCAGCACGAACAGGAATCTGCGGAATATCATCTTCGCCACCATCTTCATCAGCTCCAACACCTGTATTTGCAGTACCTGTCGTTACAGGTGTAACAGGACATCTTTCAACACCCTGCACAATGTTCCACAATCCTTTTGCAACCAGTACATGTCACATCATATAAGCCCATAATGGGTAGTTGGTACCATCCAACTTATCCTCAACAGCCAACATACGGAATACATCACTGCTTTCAGCCATGGCCGGTGACTAAAATACCTTGATGCAGAAAATTGATTGTATCTCAAAAAGTTGAACAGAACTGCCCAGACGAGTTCTGCTAGACCTGTAGCAGACTTCGAGATGCTTAAACTGGCGAACAAAAACTGGTATATACCTTTGGCACAAAAGGACAAAATAGCCTGCACAAGCACTGCGATAGTGCGTTCGGAGGCCAAAACGAGCTCAGATCGCGATTTTGGCACCACATAGCGAAGCTGTTTTGATCTCGAAAACACCCTGAGTATGCTCACCAAATTTTGTGCGAATCTGAGACTGCAAACGGAGGAGTGTCGACGGCGCCCTAGAAGAATCAACGACCTGCTCTGATACCAATTGTTGGAGTTAGACGTCTGCGGAAGCACGCGAACAGCACAAGGAGGAGGAAGAAGCTTGAAGCACAACACACAAGACTGAATGTATTACTAGAGAATGTACAAAGATAAGTAGCCCATTAGGGCAATAGGCGTATATACAAGCCGGGGGAAAAAAACCTCCTAAAGAGGGAAAAAAGTGCCCTGGCGGTCCTAGAGTGTTCACACACATCACTACCTAAATATATCAACAATCCTTACCTTGCTTCAATGATAGGTTCATGAGAAGTAGTGAGTCCTCTTGACTTTGATCTTTAGTCTAGTTGTTATAATCCTTCCTTCCTCTGTATCCATTTTGATGGTTGTTATTGTTGTTGTAGTAGTTATTGTATTCTCCATTGTATATGCCTCTATTTGATCCATAGCCACGTCTATTGAATCCTCTTCCTCTAGAATTCCTTGGGTTCTTGTAACACTCAGTAGTGTCATTAGAGTATCCGTAGATATTGCAAGGTTGAGTTGCTTGAGGTCTCCCCCTACCTTGCTTTCCTCCTCTACCTCTTCCTCTAGCTCTTCCTCTACCTGTGAAGTTGGCTTGGAAAGAGCTACTTTCATCTTCATTCTTCTTAGCCTTTGACTTATTCTTAGCTTTAGCTTTATCAAAGTATAAGGCAAAAAATTGATTACCTCTTGAGGATTCACCATCCTTGATTATCTTTGCTTCATGTGTGAATAGTTGACCCATTCGAGTGTTGAGGTCAGGCACTTGCATGTCCATGTATAGATCCATGGCAGTTGTGAATGATTCCCATTTGTCATCAGCTTTGATGCCATTCATGATTTGTCTTATGATATTCTCTTCTTCAATTACCTCTCCAATGCTTCCTTACTGATCAGAAATCTCCTTCATTTTGGTGACATAATCAGTCACACTTTGCTTGGGACTTTTCTTCAAGGTAGTGAATTCCATCCGTAGCTAGTTCTTTCTTGCTCTAGTATTTGAAGAGAAGAAAGAAGCAAGAGCTTTCCAAGTCTCTCTTGAGGTCTTGCATCCTTTCACATGAGGTAAAAGAAAATCAGAGATTGAGTTTAAGATGTATGACCTTGCTAGTGCATCCTTTGAGCACCAAGTTGTAAGCCTTTCTTGCTCTTCATGTGAAGGTTGTCCTTTGCTTCTAATTGTTGACATGAATTCATCCTCAGATATGTATCCAAATAGATTTATTCCTTGAAGGTAGGCCTTCATCCTCAGTGACCAAACTGAGTAGTTGTTTCTATCCAATTTGTCAATGGTGGAAGGAAAACCATCTACCATATTGATTTAACTTTGCTCTGATACCACTGTGAGAAGAATGGTAGATACACTCCAAGGATGTGCCTGTTGCTGCAAAACCCTGCTCTATACCTACCAAGATAGCTTCAAGGATGATAAGTAGACACCTTGTGCTTGCTAAGGATGCATATAAACCACCCTATTGCTTTGGAACATCAATCTCAAATTGATTCATCAAAACAGACTACTTGACACAAAATAGATGTAGCAAAACTTGTTATTTTTGGATGAGATGCACTCTGGAAATTTACTCAGAGCTCATAGTCTACTGAGAATTGACTAGAGATATTTTGAAAATCTTTAATTAGATATATAATGAATCTAAAGCAACAAGTTTGATGAATTTTGATGAACCATACTAAGAGAAATAAGTTTGGAAATATAGGGATGTGATCCTAACATTTCAGGAATCATCTGCCATAATACATGGGTGACTTCAAATGAATGTATCTCATAGAATAATGAACTAATGATGATGAAAATTGATATCATGCAGCTAGAATTATCAGATTACCTATGCCAATTTAAGCCTCATCAAGAGACTAAGTATACACACAAAAATCAATAATTGAAGTTGACTGAAAATATGAACATAGACTTGTAGCAATAGATGAGAAGAACTCCAAGATGTGTCTTGAAATTTAATTTGTATTGCACATATGTTACATGAATTGAATGGGCATAAAGCTTGGGAATGAGGAGCACAATGTGTGCTTCAACAATAACTTGATACTTGATCAAAGTCTCCTCACAATGTAGCTTGAAGTGCTCTATCTCCGCGACTATTCATATGTGTATATATAGGAGTTTTTGAATTCAAACTTTGGAGGGATTGTATCTAAAAGTTCCCTCAAGTTAAGGGAATCTCTTGCTATTCAATCTCTCCTAACTTTAGCTCGTGATTCATGCCTAACAAGGCCACGACTTTCTCACTTTACTTTTACTTTTGATGTAGTTACTTTTCAAGTAATAACTATTACAAGAGTTTTTTTTTATGGCTTCTGTCATTGAGAGTATACATAACCAATGCTTTTCATTAATAAGTGATCAAGCACTAGGCTTGGATTAACATACACCAACAATTTGGACCAACGCTTGATTGTCCATTTTGTAAAAAGAGGAAGCAAAGTGTCACACACATCTTGAGAGCTAACTGATGTCTTCTTGGTACATGAAAGTAATGGTTGAATTGCATCTTCCACAAAAGCAACACCACAACTAACCAAAATGCATTTGGTATGTGGATGATACACATGGTAGCCTTTGCTTTCAGAACTGTACCCAATAAAAATACATTCCACTGCTTTATCATCCAATTTCTTGTGTTGTTGTTTAGGCACTAATGCATATGCCAGACAACCAAAGACACACGTATGAGAAATAGATGGCTTGAGGCCATTCCAACGCACATATGGAGTGATGGATTGTAGTGCTTTGGTGCGACACAGGTTAAGTACATATGTTGCACACAAAAGAAACTTAAGCCAAAAGTTATGTGGTAAAGCCCGAATTTGGACCATAAACCTCACCATCTCCATGAGAGACATGTTCTTTCTTTTAGCAACTCCATTTGTTTGAGGTGTATTCAGCAATGTACACAGATGTTTCATTCCATGCTTAGCCAAAAATGCATTAAACTTAGAAGACATGTAATTCCCCTCCTTGATCAAAATGGAGGTGGTGCCCAATTCAAATGCTGATAGATTTCAGCCATAATAAAAAAAAATCTGAAGCACATAAACACGTTCGAATTTTCTTATAATGGATACACCCATGCATGTCTAGGGAATTCATCAATAGACATCATGAAGTAAAGGTAATTCCCAAAAGAAGGTGTCTACATAGGACCACAAACATTATTATGAACAAGCAACAATTTATGAGCAGCTCAAACTGAACCATTTTTTGGGAAGCAGGAACATTGCATTTTGATCCAAATACAACCTTCATAAAAATGTTTAGAAGGTGCTTCAAGCTTGGACAAAGAGGATACCATTTTAGATTACTATAGCATAGCATTCTAGAAAAACTTAGATGACCAAAGCATGCATACCAAAGCTTTACATGCAGTGAAATAGCCTGAGAATCTTGAACTACACATGCTAAATCATTCATAGATTTTGCATAGTCTATAAGCATATACAACCCATGACATAAAATGACAAAAGAAATAATAACATTGCCATTTGAGAGATCATGAGTTGCACATCTATCATCAACAAATTTGACAACCAAGTCAGTCTTGGCTAATGTTGAAACTGGCAATAGATTTTTCTTGATCCTTGGCACATACAAAGCATCTAACAATGTGAAAGAACTACCACCAGTAGTAGTCAAAATGATCTTACCAACTCCCATTATAGGATAAGAGGAGTTGTTAGCACATCTGACAATATTCCCTAGAGGGTCAAGCTCAATTGAACTGAAGAACTATGTCGAGAGGTAATATATTTGGTTGCCCCACTATCAAAAAATGAAACATATGAGTCTACTCTAGACCTACACTGCTCATGAAAAGATGGTTCATATCTATAACGATAGTAAATGTCCATTCTTCATTCTAGAAAAGATTAGCAGACTCTAGTTTAACTGTAGAGGCCTCTAGAACAATCGTTCTAGCCTCTTTCTTCTTTGCCTCTTTTGTAGCTAGTTTTCAACAACTCTTTATGATATTATCATTTCCCTTATAGTATTTGCAAAGCTATTTCTATTTTTTTGTTTTCTTTTCATTTTTTCTTCCTTCTTTGACTATGCAGCATTAGCAAATTTTTGCTTACTCGTACATGAGCTCCATTTACCTTTGCCCTTTTGACTAGCTAAGAAAGCTTGATCTGCAACATGCATAATTGACCTATTCTTCCCAAACTAATCTTCCTGCAACAAAATAGAGACTAACTCCTAAAATGTTAAGGCATTTGGATTGCCTTTCATCATCAATTGAAGAGTAGGGCTTTGTTATGTGGCATCAATTTTGATATGAGCTCGTTTCAGCATCCAAATGAACTATTGTAGTGATTATGCATGCAATTTCATCCTTTTATGCCAAACATATATACAGGTTTTGGCTTGCCAATATAAATGCCTTGAAATTTGCTACAAGTTTAAGAGAGCTCGATAGGGTGTTTCTGTTCAACTTTTTGAGATACAATCATTTTTTTGCATCAGGGTATTTATTTACTGGCCATGGCTGAAAGCAATCATGAATTCTATATGTTGATTGTTGAGGATAAGTTGGATGGTATTAGTTATAGATTGTGGTCATATATGATGTGTCATGTATTGGTAGCAAAAGGGCTATGGAATATTGTACAGGATGTTGAAAAACATCCTCCTACACCTACAAATATAGTTACTGAAGGTGATGCAGATGGCATTGAAGATGATGATCTTCAAATTCTTGTTCATGTTGTGGTTCCTAGTGTACCTATTGCAAAGCAACTTCATTGGGATGGCAGAGATGCTTAGGCATATGCATTCATAGCTTTGTCTATCAAACATGTCATTATCCCTTATATTCACTCTTGCAAGACAACAAAGGATGTTTAAGATACACTTACAACTATAAAATAGGCAAGAAATGAGGCTTGCGTTGCTTACCTCCAAAAAGAGTTAGAGAGTGAACATATGAATGAAGGAGATTCCATGGATAATTTTTTGAAAAAGATCAAAGATTTGAAGGAGCAGTTGATTTCTATTGATGAAGTCTTGTCAGATAGTTCACTTGTGCTGGCTATTATGAACAGTCTTCTAGATTTGTATCAAAGTTTTGCCCCTGTTTTGAACTCCTAATTGCCCCATGTATTGTCACCAATTTTCATGCAATTTTGAGACTGTGACCGCAAGGGTGTCAAAAACACCCTAGATGAAGCGGCAATGTGCTCTGATACCAATTTTTGGAGTTTGAGGTCCGCATATGCACATGAATAGTACAAGGAAGAAGAAGAAGAAGCTTGAAGCATAGCACAATATAGAATGTTTTACCAAGTTAGTGAACAACGATAAGAGACCCATTAGCATTGTAGGTATATATACAAGCTAGGGGAAAAAGCCTCCTAAAGATGGAAAAAGTGCCTCAATGATCTAAATGTGTGACACACATCACTACCAACATATATTAACAGGGTTCCCTATGCCATTCATAGAGGTTAGACATACATTGTACAACTTTATGGATGGATTTAGTAGGTATAATTAGATATCCATTCATCCTCAAGATAGAGACATGTAGTGTCCGCTACAAGCATGATTGAGCATTTATATTTGAAAAATGAAAGTGCTTAGTTGTTTCTGAAAGGGGAATATCCATTATTTTATTTTTGGATTTTCATCCATTTTTCCTTGTATTTACATAAGGTACTCTTTTTGGACATGTAGTGTCCGCGACAGGCATGATTGAGCATTTATATTTGAAAAATGAAAGTGCTCAGTTGTTTTTATATTTGAACTTTACAACTTCATTCTCTAATTACATAAGTACTCTTTTTGGACATGTAGTGTCCGCTGCAGGCATGATTGAGCATTTATATTTGAAAAATGAAAGTGTTTAGTTGTTTTTAAAACGGAAATATCCATTATTTTATTTTTGGATTTTCATCCATTTTTCCTTGTATCAACCAAGTTCCACCCATTAATCTCTTGTGCTTGGCATATCCCCGTGTGCCCATCTCTCCTTCTCTCTTCCTCTCTCTCTCTCTCTCTCTCTCTCTCTCTCTCTCTCTCTCTCTCTCTCTCTCTCTCTCTCTCTCTCTCTCTCTCTCTCTCTCTCTCTCTCTCTCTCTCCCTCCCTCCCTCCCTCCTTTTCCCCCCTCGGCCACACCCCCTCCGCCTCTCTCTCCCCTTCAACCCCTCCCCTCTCCCCATCTCCTTTTTATTTTATTTGTACATGTTTTTTTCTACTATGCACATGTTCCACATGGTCTATTTCATCTCCAAATACTGACATGTTTCTCATTCTTCACACATTACACATTTTTCAAATGCCTACCCTACTCCTATCCCTCCCTTGCACCCTCCATTATCCATCCCTTTTCCATCCTTTTTATCCCCTACCCCTCATCAATCATGGCTATCTGGTTTACTTCCCAAAAGCCAGTTTTTAAAGTTGCTTCCAAGGAATATAAAAAAATGGAAAGTGTGTGCACCAAGGAGTGGGAAAGTAGGTTGCACATCCAAGCATGATTTGGGATACGCATGTGAATTGTGTTGAAAATTTAGTAGGCCCATTACTAATACAACACGCCCATGTTCCATAGGTCTACCACAATTAATCATACAAATGATGAGACAAAGATAGAAAGAGATTAGACAACATGTGTAATGTGGGAGTCAAAATCTCAACCACTCTATGTGAACAGAAATAGATGGATGACTGAATGTACAGAAATTACAAGAATATTCAGATGTAGGAACTGAAATCTGAATATGTATGGCCTGATAGGTTGTAGAAGAGTGTATATGAGTGACAGAAAGAGGAAGGATCAGTTTGAAACTGATAATCAGCAAACCCTAATCTGAATTTAGGCTATGGAAGACCCTAAATCAGATGTGCATGTGAAAGATCACATACTTAAAGAAGTAGCATAGAATATCCTCATACCTTCTCTAACACCTCATCCAAATGCATGTAGCATGCATGTATTGATTCTCCGTTAGATATGCCGAATAGGACTCCTCCTGATATGGATGCCACTGCCTCCATAAACTCCAAGTAGTACCTATGTGCATAAAGAGAATATGTACTTGAATTCTTAACATAAGATGCAAATCTTATGTTAACCTCCACCCAATGTCTTTGAAGTACATGGAAATCTTCATGTAGAAGACAATTTTCAAATACATTATGTAGATGGCTTATCCACACCAGCAAGTTGCTGATGGGTATGTCCTCTCCATGAGCAAGAGTGTGAGCACACTCTTCTCCAAGAAGTACTCCATAGTTGCTCCTCAACATGATCTTAGAGTGCACCATGGCTGCCCCATGTGTGCTAGAGCACTACCTCTACTGAGGGACCAAAGCTAGCATTGCAATTGGTGTAGGATGTTAGATAATGAGCCAAGCATGTTCTTATATAGCTTTGATTCTTTGTGAAAAGCACCTCTAAAAGTAATAAAACAAAAGCACTAAAGCAATCCCTATCTACGATCGCTATTGATGCCAATTTCCGTAAAAGCAAGCTATCGACTAAAACTTCTATGAAAAATTTCACGCGCTCGTTTTGATTTAATTTAAAAAGCATGAAGAAAAAAATCTTTCCACGCTACTGTGGTCAACGAGAATCAAACCCGGATGCGTGATATGAAAGGCATTTATGCTATCCAAGGTGCCCACGCCTTTTTGTTGTAGAGAAGCTACTAAAGACATCAATAGATCTTGTAGCACCTTGAGAAATTTTCACAATTTGACCATGGGACCTCGAGACATTGTTTTCCAACAATCCCCCCTTCAATGTCGCAATGGTACAAACTGAACTGAATAATAAAGTTCATTCATCTACAAACTATCACAAGTTTCAGACTGTCACAAGTTTTAAACTTGTAATCCCGAATTGACCGTCAAATCTTTTCTTCATAAGTCTTCTTCAAAACTGAATTTGACTTTCTTCAAACTTCAAAAACCTGAACTTGCTGAAAATGAACCATAATATTTGAGAAAATATGCAAACTAGATATCCAATAGTGTACACATCAAGCAATAGTATGTATTGACTCTGAACCTGCTATCTCCTATCTTCTCAAACCTGTAATATACACTAGGATCCACATATTTGCATTTACCTTACGAAAGGTTTCTCAATGTACTTCTTGTTGTGTCATGTAGATACACTACACAAAATCAAGAATTGAATCTTGGGACCTGTGACTGACAACTCACAATTTAGTGTATTATGAACACCAGCGGATTCATCTCTGACTGTATTCAACTCAACTCAACACAACTCAACTCAACTCAACTCAACTCAACTCATGGGTCTCATCAAAATTTCATATCTATGATGTCATCTTGTCATCATCCTTGTTTTAACTGTAAGTCCTTCATACCTCTTTCCTTCAGAATCTGATATAAACATAAATGTGTGCACTTCTAAAACATACCTCTCTGAAATATCAAATTTCTCTTCAATAGAATTCTGGAACCTTCTTTTGAACAGGAACACCTAATAGAAACTTTCTCCATACATTCTCCTTCTTCCTTCTTCTTACAAAGTTGGAACATAAATAGAAACTGATAAAGGAAATATAGGAATACCTGAAATAGGAATACCTCTAGAAATGACTCTGCATTCTTTTACATATGGCTGAAAATAAATCTTCATGTTTCATCACCCCCTGGATGATTTAACACCAGTATCCAAAATTTTTCAAAGTATATCAAACTTTTTGAAATCTGGAACGTCTTCCTTCTTTCAATAAATCCGATCTTTAGTGATTTAGCATTGCTTCCTTAACATCAATACGTGTGTCTGAAACAAAAATATATGGACATTTTTTATTAGTAGTGCACATGCTAATAGCTTTCCCTATCATTCCTCAGCTTCCCATAATCTAGATAAGGTTAGTTGATCCAATAAAACCTTTCTGAAAGCATTTTAGGATCCATAATCTTCTGCAACGTAACAAGTATCTTCTCCTATTTCTCTGCAACACAAATCTGATAGAATCTGAATCTTTGACTTACTTCCTCCAATGCTAAGAATTTTTTAAACAAAGGATAGACAAATGACTCATAAATACTCAAGATCTTCAAGATCTATCTAGATCTTATCAAGATCTATCTAGATCTTATCAAGATCTTTCCAACAAAATACTTGTGTAGAATCTGCTCTCATCAAACCTTCATGACTGAATGTTTGATTTGTTACCTGAATGACTCTAAGTGTCCATGCTTTTCACATAAAGTTATTAAACTTTCTTCAACCAAATCCTTCCAAGAATCTGCAATTCCTACTTGAAACATAAGTGGACAAACTCTCACCTTGAGAACTCCAAAAGTTGCAAGTTGATACTTCATGTCTTTCTTTTGGCTAACTCCACTTCTCAATCAAGTAATAGGATCTGATGGAACATTTTTTTGAATACAAGCATGTATCCAAAAATCTAGACAATCATAGAAAGTAGATTCTCCAACTGATTGGTACAACGAAAATCTAAATTTTCTTGAATTTTTTGAATTTTTTGAATTTTTTGAATTTTTTGAATTTTTTGAATTTTTTGAATTTTTTGAATTTTTTGAATTTTTTGAATTTTTTGAATTTTTTGAATTTTTTGAATTTTCTAAAAAATTTTGAAATTATGAAAATACTAATTTTTCTGAATTTTTATCCTTTTCCAAACACAAAACCTCAACCCAAGTCTCCAACATCTGCTACAAGTACTCTTTTACCTCAAGAGTTAGGTCAAGAAGAAAAATACTTCTCTTGCTCTTTATTGACTCTCCAAGAATTCTTTGAGGGAACATATAGCTGCCTGCCCAAAATCTTCAACTTATACACATATGCAATTCTTTCTCTCAATGCAATTCTTTGTCAAAATCTACTAGAACGTGACCAAGTATAGTGCAAAACAAGAAACTGCTTTTTCTTTAAACTATCTTCTTCACACAAGATGTTCTCGTAGACTTATCTTTGGATGTAGATGATAAAATAGGAAAAGTATATGGAAAATATAAGAGAAGGAATTCTTAATTTTCTTTTGGAAATGTTGGACGTTCTTCTTCTGCATCTTTCTTCCACCTGATGATGATGTCAACATCTTCAAACTTCTCTTCCATACCTTTTGTTCTCTTCATCTTGAAGTAGCAAACACTCTTGACTTCTTCAAATAAACTTTTTTCTCTTCCTCTAGTTCTAAGAGTAAGAGAAAAAACAAACATGGTATATAAATGGAAGTGAACATAGAATCATGTTTTACCATCCCCTCATATCTTTGAATCAAAATTCTGCTTCAAATGTGACTATTATGACTAAATTCACCAACCTTTTGGTTGAATGTTGAATTACCTCTCTAGTTACCTCTCTAGTTACCTCTCTAGTTACCTCTCTAGAGTATCTGGATCTAATTTTGTACCTAGATATCCAACCAACTTATAACACACAATTGGCTGAAAAAAAACTCATATCATCTCCAAATTTGTCTTCTTAGATAAGCTTTCTTGCCATGAAAGAGATTTATCAAAAATTGCTTTGATGTAGCTAATGCTTTTACTTTCCAAAAATGAAAGTGTATAAAAGAAATCCTTCAAATCTCTTCATAACAGCTCTTCTAAGATATGACGTGCAAATGATAATCTGATAGTAAAAATTGATACATGTGATTTGATGTTGATCTGGTTCCTTCATCTTCTCCAAACCATTGTTTTTCCTTGAATTTGAAGTAGCCTTCTCTTCATCAAGTCTTGGTCTTCAAACAATACTTCTGTAAAGTATTTTCATACTCTTCCAAAAGTCTTCGGCTGCTAACAGATCATCAACTTCATACTCCACACTGATGAATAAACATGTGATTGAATTGTCTAATTCTCAAATCTCTACTCATCTAGATTAAGTGTCTATGTCAAATGTCAAATGTCAAATATTAGAAGATGCTTTTAAATCATATGTTGTAAACGCGGAATTTTGGGAACCTAGGAATCTCACAGCCTGAATGAGCTCTGATACCAAATGTTGGAAATTTAGTGGGCCCATTACTAATACAATAGGTCCATGTTCCATAGGTCCAGGATCTACAACACAGATTCCAGCAATCTTCCAATATTGACAAAACATGAAACATACCACACTTAATCATACAAACGATGAGACAAAGATAGAGAGAGATTAGACAACATGTGTAAAGTGCTACGTACGCCACTGCTTACTCACACTATTATATATACAAATATGAATTTACAATGTGGGAATCAAAATCCCAACCACTCTATGTGAACAGAAATAGATGGATGAGTGAATGTACAAAAATTACAAGAATATTCAGATGTAGGAACTGAAATCTGAATATGTATGAGATGTATGACCTGATAGGTTGTAGAAGAGTGTATATGAGTGATAGAAATAGGAAGGATCAGTTTGAAACTCATAATCAGCAAACCCTAATCTAAATTTAGGTTATGGAAGACCCTAAATCAGATGTGTGTGTGAATGATCACATACTTACATAATTACCATAGAATGCTAACATGTTGCTGTAAACAATCCTCATACTCATGTGAACATACCTTCCCTAACACCTCATCCAAATGCATGTGGCATGCATGTACTAATTCTCCTTTAGATATGCCGAATAGGACTCCTCTTGATATGGATGCCACTGCCTCCATAAACTCCAAGTAGTACATGTGTGCATAAAGAGAATATGTACCTGAATTCTTAACATAAGATGCTAATCTTATGTTAACCTCCATCCTTTGTCTTTGAAGTACACCAAAATCTTCATGTAGAAGACAATCTTCAAATACATTATGTAGATGGTTGATCCATACCACCAAGCTGCTAATGGGTATGTCCTCTCCATAAGCAAGAGTGTGAGCACACTCTTCTCCAAGAAGTACTCCATAGCTGCTCCTTAATATGCTCCTAGAGTGCACCATGGCTCCCCCATGTGTGCTAAAGCACCACCTCTACTGAGGGCCAAAGCTGGTGTTTTGTGAAAAGCACCTCTAAAAGTAATAAAACAAAAGCACTAAAGCAATCGCTATCTATGATCGCTATTGACGCCAATTTTCGTAAAAGCAAGCTATCGACTAAAACTTCTACGAAAAACTTCACGCGTTCGTTTTGCTTTAATTTAAAAAGCATGAAGAAAACTCTTTACATGCTGCTGCGGCCGACCGGAATTGAGCCCGGATGCGTGATATGAGAGGCATTTATGCTATCCAAGGCGCCCATGCCTTTTTGTTGTAGAGAAGCTACTAAAGACATTTACAGATCGTGTATCACCTTGAGCAATTTTCAGCATTTGACCATCGGACCTTGAGACATTGTTTTCCAACAAATTGAAGTAAAGTGAAGTGTGAATATGCACAGGAAGTTAGAAGCCAAGTAAAGAGAGTGTGAGCAAAAGGCATACACTAAGCAAGTATGAGAGGATTGCAAGTGGGGGATAGTGTGTAGAGACCCTCCAAGAGTCACTAGAGAGGTTTGATAGCCAAGTGAAGAGTGAAGCAAGTATTATATGCTCTATTGCATGCTATAAGAAAAAATCATTCAAGGAAGAAGGCAAAGCAAGGTGTGGCTACAGTACTACCAAAGAGGAATAGCAGGGCAATAGTAGAAAGTGATCAAGATCAATTTGAGAGGAGGCTCGAGTGCAAGGGTGCATAGTGTTAGTATATTTTGGTAGTGATGTGTGCGAACACACTTAGGACTGTTGGGACACTTTTTTCCCTCTTTAGGAGGTTTTTTCCCCCGGTTTGTATATACACCTATAACCCTAATGGGTTTCTTACTCTTTGTACATTCACTTGGTAATTCATTCAATGTTGTGTTGTGCTCCAAGCTTCTTCTTTTTCCTTGTATTGTTCATGTACTTTTTTAGACCTCAAACTCCAATAATTGGTATTAGAGTAGAATGCCGCTTCGTCTAGGGTGTCATCAATATCCTTTCAGTCACATTCTCAAAATTGCACAAAAACTTGTGTGCATACTCAAGGCAATTAGGAGTTCAAAAAGCTTCACTATCTAATGTCAAAATTTTGATTTGAGCTTATTTCAACCTCCAAATGCACTACTATAGTGCCTATGCAAACAATTTTTTCCTTTTGTGCCAAACATATATACATGTTTTGGTTCATTAGTACAAGTGTGCCTCAAAATTAGCAGAGCTTTGCAAGGTGGTTTTGTTCAACTTTTTGGGGTACATTCATTTTCTTGCATCAATCACTAGCCATGGTTGAAAGCAATGATGTATTTTGTATGTTTGATGTTGAGGATAAGTTGGGTGGTACTAATTTCACATTGTGGGCATATATGATGTGTCATGTATTGGTAGAAAAATGCTTATGGAATATTGTACAAGATATTGAAAAACATCCTACTACATTTGCAAATATAGTCATTGAACGTGATGCAAATGTCGTTGAAGATGATGATCTTCAAATTCTTGTTTATGTTGTGGTTCGTGTTGCACCTACTATAGAGAAAGTTTTTTGGGATGGTATAGATGCTTGAGCATATGCATTCATAGCTTTGTCTGTCAACTGTGCCATTATCCCTCACATTTTCTCTTGCAAGATAAAAAAGGATGCTTAGGACACACTTACCACTTCATACTAGGAAAGAAATGAGTCTCATGTTGCTTACCTCCAAAAGCAATTGGAAAGTGAACAAATTAATGAAGGAGATTCTATGGACAATTTTTTGACAAAGATCAAAGATTTGAAGAAATAGTTGATTTTTGCTGATGATGTCTTGTCGGATAGTTCACTTCTGTAGATTGTTCTTAATGGTCTTCCAGATTCATATTAGAGTTTTGCTTCTACTCTTCGATTGATGATGAAAGCCAATCCAAATGCCTTAACATTTGAGGAGTTAGTCTATATTTTATTGCAGGAAGATCGATTGAGGTAGAACTAGTCCATTATGCATGTTGCACATCAAGCTTTCCTAGCTAGTGACAAGGGCAAAAGTAACTGGAGCTCATCTACTAGTAAGCAGAAATTTGCGAATGTTGCACAATTGAAGAAAGAAGACAAAGATAAGAAGAAAACAGAAAAGAAGAAACAATTTTGCAAATATTGTACAGGAAATGATCATGTCATAGAGAGTTTTCCAAAATTGGCTACAAAAGGGGCAAAGAAGAAAGAGGCCGAAATGGTTGTTGTAGAGGCATCTACACCTAAAATAGAGTCTACTCATCTTGTTTAGAATGAATAATGAGAATTTACTATTGTATGCAATTGTGACTCATCTTCTCATGAGTAGCGTATGTCTGCAATAGACTCAAATGTTTGGTACTTTGATAGTGGGGCGACAAATCATAGTACCTTGCAACACGGTTTCTTCAAATCACTTGAGCTTGCCCCCATATGGAATACTATCACATATGCTAACAACTCCTCTTATCCTGTAATGAAAGTTGATAAGATCATTTTGACTACTATTGATGGTAGTTCTTTCACATTGTGAGATGCTTTTGTATGTACTAGGGATCAAGAAAAATTTGTTGTCAGTTTCAACATTATCCAAGATCGTCTTTGTTGTCAAATTTGTTGATGGCAGATGTACAGTTCATGATCTCTCAAATGTCAATGATATTATTGCTTCTTACATTTTATGTTATGGGTTGTATAAGCTCATAGACTCTGCAAAATCAGTGAATGATTTAGTATGTGCAGTTCAAGGTTCTCAAGCTATCTTAGGTGCAAAGCTTTCACATGCACGTTTTGGTCATCTGAATTTTGCTACTTTGCTATGTCTACAGAAATCTCAAATTGTGTCCTATGTGCCCAAACTTGAGGCACCTTGTAAACATGTCTGTGAAGGCCATATTTTGGGCAAAATGCAGCATTCCTCCTTCCCAAAGGATGGTTTAGTTTGATTTGCTCATACATTATAACTTTTTCATAGTGATGTCTCTAGTCCTATAAAAAACCTTCTTTTGGGAACTACCTTTACTTTCTGACTTTTATTGATGATTTCTTCAATCATGCATGGGTGCATCCATTGAAAACGAAGTCTGAAGTGTTTATGTGCTTCAAACAATTTTTGCTTATGGTCGAAAATCTATCAACATGTAAATTGGGCACCCTCTATTTTGATCCAGGGGGAATACATGTCTTCTGAATTTAATGCATTTCTCATAGAGCATGGGATAAAACATAAGTCTAGAGTGTCAAATACACATCAACAAAATAGGTCTCTCATGGAGATGGCAAGGTGTATGGTCAAAAGTCAGGCTTTACCACATAGCTTCTCGCTTGAGGCTATTATGTGTGCAACGTATGTACTTATCAAGTGTCTCACCAAAGCACTACAATCTATCACTCTATAGGGGGCTTGGAAAGGTTGGAAACCATCTGTTGCTCATCTACATGTCTTTGGTTGTCTGGCATATGCATTAGTTTTTGAACAACAATGCACAAAATTGCAGGATAAAATAGTGAAATAAATTTTTGTTGGATACAATTTTAAAAGCAAAGGTATCATCCATAGACTAAATGCATGTTGGTTATTCACAATGTTTTTTTTTGTGTAAGATTCAATTTAGCTAGTACTTGCATGGGGCAAGGAGACTTTGGTTAGCTCAGGATATGTGTATGAAACTTTGCTACCTCTTTTTACAGGTGAACAGTCAAGTGCTAGTCCAAATGAGGCAATTTCTTTGCCTTTATAGGTTCCACATGATGATGCAGATCATTTCATTTTTTATGTAGATTTACATGATGCACTTGTTGATGAGAGGACTGATATAAACAAGGCAAAAAACATGCCTAAATGGCTGGTGCAAACTTTGAGAGCAAATTAGATGCACCTCTGTCATATCATACTTGTTAAGGCTCTCATAGTGCTTCCTTTGCATTAGATTGCTATGCAATGACTTCCTCTAGTTTTTGTGATGAGAATGTGATTGTTTCTTTTGATGAAGCTCAAAAATCAGAAAATTGGGTGGCTCACATGCAATCATAATATGATGCTATTATGAAGGATGGTAGTTGGCCTGTATGTGTTTTGCCTCCATGAAAAAAGGCCATTGGCACTAGATGGGTATTCAAACTAAAACGCAAGCTGATAGAACAATTGATAGGTATAAGGCTAGCCTTGTTTCAAAAGGTTATGCTCAAGAGAGAGACATTAATTTAGATGAGACCTTTGCACCCACATGTTGAATGACCACCATTAGTAGCATCTATGCACTTGCAACTCATCTTGGTTGGAATGTAAAATAGTTCGACATTAAAACTACAATTTTGAATGGTGACTTACATGAAGAAGCGTTTGTATTTCAGCCCCCTAGTTTGGTGTAAAAAGGGCATGTAAACAAAGTGTATAAGTTAAAAATGGCATTATGTGGTTTGAAGCAAGCACCATGTGCTTGGTATGAAAAGATACATGCCTACTTGATTACACAAGGTTTTGAGAATAGTCCAACTCAGAGCAGCTTATATGTTAAGCATGTAGATGATGTAATTTTAATCATTGTTGTGTATGTTGATGACATGCTTCTCATTGGTCCTAATGAGATGCATATTGCTTAATATAATTGCATTCCTCTTTTGAGATGTCAGATTTGGGGCATTTGCATTATTATTTGCACATTTAATTTATGCAAGTTGATGGGGGACACATTATTGTAATGGTTTGGCATTGAAGATTGCAAACCTATTGCCACCCCTATGAAAATGGGTTTATCGTTGAGCCTTCATGATGCTAGAGATGCATTTGATGTTGTTATCTATCAGTAGGATGTTGGATGCTTGATTTACTTATGCATAACTCGGCTTGATATTCAATTTTCTATCTTTTAGATGAGCAGGTTTATGCATTGCCCAAGTGTCAAGCATTGGCACGTGGTTAAGGGCATCTTTTGCTACTTTGAGTAGTACTCGATTACTTGGATTGTTTTATCCCAAGGGAGGATCATTACCACCATATTTACATGCTTTTTCTAACTCTGATTGGGCTAGTTGTTATGACACTTATGTGTCCATTAGTGGTTTTTGGTTCATGCTTGTTAGCTCATGCATATCTTTGTTGAACAAGAAGCAGCCTACTATGGCCACTTCTAGTTGTGAGGCTGAGTATAGGGAAGCATTCATAGCAACTATTGTGTGTGGCTCAGACACATTTTGGTTGATTTGGATGTTGACCAACCTTTTGCGATCATAATATTCATTGATAGTTAGAGCACATTGACAATTGCGAGGAACATTGTGTCCCATGCTCACACAAAGCACATTGAGGTGCATTATCATTATGTCAAGGAGAGGTTCTTTGTTGGAGAGGTCAGTTTGGCATATGTGCCCACAAGAATAACATTGTAGACTTTTTCACAAAAGCTCTACCTAGGGAGGAGTTTGAAGCTCTCCATAAAGCTTTGGGCTTACTTCCTTTTGTGGATTGATCTCTTTCCACATAGCTTGGCACTTCCTTATACATGAGTGTACATCTGGTGGGATGTGTCACATCACGAATTATCGCAAGGGTCTTTGATTCCAAAAACATTTGATTTGATGATCATATTTTATGTTGCTTTTGGCTATTCAGTGGCCATGTGGACTAAAGCACATGGTGGCATCTACTTCGGAGGGTTCTGCCTATGGACTCTAGAAGGGAAGCACCATCCAATCTGGACCAATGTCCGCCAAAGGGCTATTACATGCCTGTGACTATGTTGATTAATTAGAATTATTTCCATGCAAGCATTAACTCCATCTGACATTGATGTTGTCAACCTAAGGTCCCCATCTATAACACCCTTCTTGGGGCATGAATCCAATATCTTAGTATGATTCCCTCATGCAAATGGACAGTTGGGGCTATCACAACTATAATGATACAGCAAGGCGAAGCAAGGAAGGATCCAAAGCGCCAATAAAAGTAGGAAAACCCCCAGTATATAAGGAGCCTTTTATAGAAAAATGGGATTCATGGGCAAGAGAGAGGGGAGAGACATAGATGTATATATTGCTAAGTGGCCATAAAGGGCATATAGTGGAACAAGAAGGACACAAGGGGAGGTGGATGAAAAAATTCAAGACAAAATTATGCACCCAGACAATGAGATACATTGAGATAGACAAGCGCCATAGAATACTCGATCAGAGCACCATACATTGTGAGAGATAGAGCAGTACACCATTGGCAATATAGCATCTCAAATGAAGTACATCGAGATATATGCAAAGTGGCAACACGCATGCATAGGTCATCTAAGATACATAAGAAGTAGAAGCATGCAAGAGGTTGCGGAACGGGTGGGCACACATAATCATAGATTGATGAGAGAAAACATGAAAATGGAAGTTTAAGGCATGTTCAGAGGTGAGTTTGTGAGAGGTGCAATGGAGAAGGCGAAGAACTAGGTGATAAGATAGTTGATAGTTTTGTGAAGGATTAGAGAAGCTACCTATAGTGTCAAAGAGGAAGACAATTGCATCGGAGGTGATCGATGAGTGCTGACTGTGAGGGATGAAAGCTTGCATCATCACATTTAAGAAGTGGAGAATGCTCAAAAGGAAGAACAACAACTGAAGCTTGGGCATCAACGTTGGGAAGAAGAAGGAAGCTACCAGATTTGGACCCTCAAAACGTGGAAGCTTTTGTAGTTTGGGCTCTCAATGGTATGTGCATTGGATACCATTGCATCATTTGGGAACCGTAGGATGTCAAGGATTGGCAAGGTGGTGATCCTACAGAAGGGTTAGCATTAGAGATAATTGATAGGTGACAAGCAAGGGGAGCAATCAACTCACTTCCTCTTTTGCTTCACAGGAACTTCTGATGGCTTCATCCTTCCTTTGTGTCCCTGATTGTGATATTCAAGATGTTTAAGGATCTCCAAGGTTGGGAAGGCAAGTGTAGTTATGACATCCCATCCATCATAGATGCAAACACCTGTATTACTTTACTTTGGTCTAATCAAACATCTATATTACTTTTCTACACCCTACTACGTTCTATGACAAAGGGATTCCTGTAAAGTGTAAGCTCTTTGGTTAGAATGATTATTTTACCTGTAAATTTGTAAGGGACACTTGGCAGGTCTATTCTGTTTTCTAACTCCTTGTAAGATAAGATATACACTTGTGGTTGGTTCAATTCTTGCCTATATTTGTTGAGTCAAGTTGGATCGACTTCACTGTTCTGTATGAATCCATTTGTAGAATTTTTCGATGGTTAAGGTCTGTAGAAATGATGACCCATAACAAATCGGATCTGGGCAGTCTGGTTTCGTGGCAGACATGCTGCCTCCATTGTCTATCATAATAGTATTGGCTCTATTGTAGAGCAAGATGCACAATTTTTGGCATGCATGGTGGGACCAAGGCTTGGTAGTTCACTTGTCTCTTGGGCCCACACTATCTATGACCCAAAATTTTTTACTGCCTACATCACTTAGATGGAGAGAAGTGTTACCATTTGGGAAAAGGTTCAAGTGCAAACAATGAATTATATATGATTCAGAGATGGCCGAGGGTGATCTTGCATTGCTTCTTTCAAGAATCAATATTAATTTTCCTATTTTCAAGGGAGCTTTGGAAAAGGACCCAGACGATCATGTCAGGAAATTTCTAGCACTATGTAAGAGTAGAGAACTGGAAGGGCAAACCAATGCCTTCATGGCTTTGTTCTTGGTAACATTAGATGGGCTAGCTAATAAATGGCTCAACCAGTTTCAGGACAATCACTTCACAACTTGGCCTGAGATAAAGATTGAATTTTCCTCTACATTCAGACCAAGGAACTCTACCGAGCAAGTATTGGACAAGCTCAAGAATTTGAATCTAAGAAAAGATTAGTCATTTTTGAAACTAATGACCAGAACAAAGGTGCTAGTTGCGAAGCTATCGGTGGCTCTAGGGGATTTCTTAATCAAGATGTGGATAGAAAAGACACTTCTGATGAGCATCAAGCACAAGCTCCATGACTTTCTAGCACGAAATGCTTCAATATAAGATTTTGTAGCCATCGCCACGAGGATATAGAAATCCCAAGTTCTCTTCAATGATACTTCACCCTGCCCTGAGTAGTGGGCTGACAAGCAAAATTCATCCACAATTGGGGACAAAATTACATGTGGATACATGATCAAGAGAAGTTGAAGCAATTGCAAATGGAAGTTGGCTCGGATTATGCACAAAAGGATGCCGCCACCTGGATAGCAAGGATAAATGGTCTAGATATTTCCCACCCAGAATAGGGAAACCTAGTCAAGGAAGCTCATCCAAAAGAGGAGGTTTATGCAGAAATCCACCCTTGCTATACTATCACATGTAGCAAGGTATTCGTAGGAAAATCAATGGGTTGGGCACAATAAGGTGTAGCATCATAGTGCAACATTGGTGGTCACAAGGAAGGAGCCTATTACAAGTAGAGCACATGATAAAGACACAAAGGGGAGGATGGAGAAAGCTAATATGGTTAGAGAAGATTCCTTGTGGGCATGGCCAAGGCCAGGGCTGAGAAAGCAAACAATAGAGGAAGGTGAACGGACGATTAACCGAGGTAAGGAAATTCAACTTCAAGAAACTAATGGATCAATTATGTAGGATAAAAATCCTCAAACAGATGTATCCAATCCTACATAGCATAGAGGATGTGAGAGGAAGCTAAATCCAATCACAAATGGGATATGGAAAGGACTCACTAGTCTGCAAAGACTAGCATGGGAAAGAATTTCATAACTTTACGAGGAGGGGATGAGAGAAGATAATAGCTCGCAAAGCCACACTAAAAGATGAGCCTTTACCTTTGGTATACGTATCTAGGCTCAAGATATACCACACCTAAAAACGAGGAAAACACTATTGTACATATTTCAATTTTGGATAAGAAGTAGAAACTCGAAATAAACATGTCGATCTCTCTCTTCTAGTCCTCGGGT
This sequence comes from Ceratopteris richardii, assembly GCA_020310875.1. Lineage (NCBI taxonomy): Eukaryota > Viridiplantae > Streptophyta > Polypodiopsida > Polypodiales > Pteridaceae > Ceratopteris > Ceratopteris richardii. Next base: position 118,899,922 of record CM035408.1, read on the forward strand.
CTAGGTTAGAATTTCTCTTCATCCAATCTTTTTTGGTCTGTACGTTTGTTTTGTCCACTCAAGGGTGGACCAAACTTTGGAAGTTTGCACTGTACATCTGTTGGAATGCCTTAGGTCATGAATTATTGCAAGGGTCTTTGATTTTGGAAACATTCAATCTGATGATCAAAGTTTATTTTGCTTTCACCTATTCAGTGGTTAGGTGGATTGAAGCACACAATGTGATATAGTATCTTCTATCTTTGGAGAGAATTTCGAGGGATTTTCTTAAAGTGGTTTTAATGTTCTTCCAAAACTTTGCTTAGTTTTGAGTTCAATTGAATAGGTTAAGATCCATTAAAATCAACCTAGATTTTTGAGATGGCAATTGGTTAAAATATATTTTCCAATATGTTTTACTTTTTCTTCCAAAAAGATTAAGATCTTTATAACTTCCTTTTATTATGCCAAAATGGGAACTCGTAGTACCTTTAAGGTCACAAGTATTTGTAGGAATGGATCATTCCAACTAGATCTTCAAGCTTCCATTGATATTCAATCTTTATGGATATTTAAGATCTCAAACCATATAGGTCTTCTGATTCTTCAAGAATTCTCTCCCTTTGTATTCTAGGCTTGTTTAAGATGTCCTATGTTAACATCATAACTAAATATTTCCTATTCTTCTCATTGCTTTCTAATTTGAACTATCAAAGTAAACCTTAGGTTCCAAAGGTGATATTTATAAACTTCCTTTTAGGCTTGGACTTTCCTTAGATCATCTTTATTTTCCTTTGATTTAAGTCATACTCTTAAATGAGGTTATTTAGTCTTTTGATTTTACTTAGAAACTCCCATGAGCTAACCCTATCTTTATTTATAACTCTCAAATTTTAATGCTATCCATGGAGAGATACACTATTCCTTGTAATGATGGAAGCATTCTTCTTCCCTTTGAGAGGATAATTGAAGGAATTATCAAGGTAAACTACTCAATGGAAATCAATTCCAACTGTCCCATACCAATGGATTTTTCATTCAACCCCTAGAAGTACATCTCTATACTTTTGTATTTCACCTTCTTGGTCCTCTTTAATGCTCTATAAATCATATCCAATGATTCATGGTACCAAATCATGAGATCAATGACTAAAGTTCTTAGGTAGTGAAGTGATTCGATGGCGTTGCAGCACAATGCGCTCTCCTTCTCGAGAGCTCCACAGCGATATGCTCGGAGTAGAAAACCGAGCACCTAAGGCCGCACACAGTACTCCGCACAGAGGCTGTAGAATACGCAGAAAACACAGTATACGGGGACCACGAAGACAGACTTCTTAGGTCTTACAAATGCTGTCAAACTTACGGTCTGTGACTGACCAGGCCACTATATGTTTTATAAAGAACATATACAAAGAAGTGTCCGGTGGCCATTTGGCCTTTCACATGGACACTAACGGTAACAATCTCCCACTAAAGGCCAATATGGCCAGAGTAACTATGGGAGAAAAAATAAAGGATGATAAAGAATACCTGAGTGTAAGTATAGAAACTATACCTCCCACCTGATGGGCATGTTACACAGTATACAAGTGACTGCATAAGATCAAGAATCAAGTAACCCCCATCAAGTGACAATAGTGTCGAAAACTATCCTGTGGTAGAGCTTTAGTCAAAGCATCTGCAACATTATCTCGAGTGTGAACCTTCTCAAGAATAATGCTCTCAGTGGCTAAGCAAACTCTAATGAAGTGATACCTCACCTCAATGTGCTTGGTCTTTGCATGATAGACCGGATTCTTAGCCAAAGAAATGGCACTCTGACTATCACTAAGCAAGTGAGGTACATGCTGAGGTAAACCCATATCACAGGCAAGATGAGAAAGCCACAATGCTTCCTTACATGCCTCACTTGCTGCAACATACTCTGCTTTTGTGGTGGAAACAACTGTACATTCTTGAAGACGAGATCTCCAGGAGATAGCACCTCCAACAAAATGAAAAATGTACCCTGATGTAGACTTACGATTGTCTACACAACCAGCATAGTCAGAATCTGTGTAACCAATAATGGATGCTTTCCCTCTACCTAAGCATAGACACTTGTCCTTAGTGCCACTCAGATATCTCAAAATCATTTTGACCGCTTCCCAATGTTTCTTGCCACGATTAGACATATATCTGCTCACAACTCCCACTGCAAATGCAATGTCTGGTCTCGTAGCTACCATAGCATACATGAGACTACCAACAGCAGACTGATAGGGAATTTTGGTCATGAATTCCTTTTCCTCATCTGATTTGGGGTAGTCATCCTTGCTCAATTTCACATATGTGGGTAAAGGTGTACTCAATGCCTTTCCACCCTACATATTGAATCGGTGAAGTACTTTGGATATGTACTCACTTTGAGACAAGTATATGCATCTTTTACTCCTATCACGAGTAATGCACATGCCAAGAATATGTTTGGCATCCCCTAAATCCTTCATCTCAAATGTCTGACTCAACTTCTTTTTGAGAAGTGACAAATCATAAGAGGACTTCCTAGCAATCAACATATCATCGATGTAAAGTATCAAGCATATCAAGCTGCCATCAGAACATCTCTTTGTGTAGAGACAATGATCCTCATTGCTTTGAGAATAGCCTTGGGACTTCATAAAAGCATCAAACTTTTGGTACCATTGTCTAGGAAACTGTTTAAGTCCATACAAGCTCTTTTTGAGCTTACAGACTAGACTTTCCTTGCCAGGAACTACATAACCCTCTGGTTGTTCCATATAGATCTCATCTGTAAGATCTCCATGCAAGAAAGCTGTCTTCACATACATTTGGACTAGCTCTAAGTCCTCCATTGCAACGAATCCAAGAAACATGCGCAAAGTAGTCATCTTGACCACTGGAGAGAAGATTTCCTCAAAATCAACACCATGTTGTTGCTTAAAACCCTTTGCAACAAGTCGTGCTTTATATTTTGGAGAAGCACTATCTGATGTGAATTTCAGCTTATATACCCATTTACATGGTAAAGCTTTCCTGCCCTTTGGCAAAGGTACTAAGTCCCAAGTACCATTCTTGTGAATAGAATCCAACTCACTCTTCATGGCACGCTCCCACTTGACATGATCCTCTGTCTGCATAGCCTCTTTGTAGCAAGAAGGCTCACCGGCATCTGTTAGCATAACAAAATCTAAACCTGGAACATATCTATCAGGTGGATATGAGACACGTGCAGAACGTCTCAATGGTTGTTGAACAGGAACATGTGCAGACTGATCTGAATGGACATTCTCTTGAACATCCCTATGTGCAGCATTTTTATGCATGCTAACCAGAGGACTAGTATCCTCAAACACCACTCTTCTCACTTCAACCTCCTTAATGGGTTGTTTATGCATCTTAGACTCATTAAAAATGACATCACTACTTCTGATCACTGACCGTGTTTCAGGATCCCATAAGCGATATCCAAATTGTCCTTCTCGACCATATCCAAGAAAAGTGCATTTCTTTGACTGATGGTCCAACTTTTGTCTAAGATTCTTGGGTATATGAACATATGCTTCACACCCAAAAACTCGAAGATGATCATAATATGGTTGTTTCCCTGTCCATAACTCTTGTGCCACTTTCAGACCTTTGGCAGTACTAGGTGAAAGGTTAATCACATGAATTGCAGTCAATACTGCTTCTGCCCAAAAACCTTGTGAGAGGTTTGCATGATGCAACATAGATACTACTCTATCTTGAATAGTTCTATTCATCCTCTCAGCTACACCATTCTGTACTAGGGTATAAGGAGCTGTAAACTCTCTACGAATCCCTCTAGACTGACATCATCCTTTGATTTGATAGGATATACCCAGACTTTTCTAGTAGCGTCATCTATGAAAGTGACAAAGTAAAGAGAACCACCTAAGGACCTAGTGGGCATAGGACCACACACATCTGTATGAACGAGATCTAAAGGCTGAATTGAAGAGTCAATGTGCGTTCTATGCACATTTCTGGTTTGCTTTCCATATTTACAATGCTCACAAAATGAAAAATCAGAGAAAGATAACACAGGTAAGTAGCCAGAACAAGAAAGATTTTCCATTCCACTACGAGATATATGGCCCAAACGACCATGCCAAATACAAGCCATAGGTTGTTCAGTAACAGCTAACAAGTGTTCTTTCTGTGATACAAATAAAGGATAAAGTGAGCCAACTTTGCTTCCTTTTGCAATAACCATATTGCCCTTTGATATACAAAAGGACTGAGCATAGAAGACCACCTTGTAACCAAGGTCATCAAGTTGACCAACTGACATCAAACTACGTTATAACTGAGGTACATGGCGTACATTATGCATAGTAAATTTTGAACCATCAATGAACTGCACAACCACATCTCCAATCCCCACAACATCACACTGGTAAGAGTCACCAAGTCTCATGGTACCAAGAGACTTTGCTGCATAATTAGAGAACCATTCTCTATGTGGTGTCACATGGAAAGAAGCACCAGAATCTAGCAGCCAAGTGTGGGAAAGAGAATCAGCCATAAGTGCCTCAGATGGCACAGTACTATCAAGTGTCAACACATCAGCATCATCAGAAATAGCATTAATTTCTTCAAATCTTCACAATCGAAGTAGATGGTGCAGGTAACTGTTTAACATGCCCATCAACATTCTGTCCTTTACCTTTAGCATTCTTTAATGCATAACAGTCTTTCTTCATGTGTCCTTTCTTATGACAATAATGGCATTTGATATCCCTCTTCCTTGATTTACTTCTACTCTTATTCCGTTGACCATTCTTTTCCTTGTTCTTGCTCTTGCCACGTTGTTGATTCTTTCCTTGGTAAGAATCACGAACATTATATGCATCTCCACTCTTTGTGCCAACCATAGATTTTCTACGAATCTCCTCACTCAAGAGTGCTCCACATATGTCATCATAGACGAGTTTACCACCAGGTGCACTGTTGCTAATAGCTGTGCAAAACGTATCCCATGATGATGGCAGGGTGCATAATAGCAATACTGCTTTCATTTCATTATCCATATCCATTTTCTGAGCCTGTAACTGGGAGAATATAGCATCAAACTCATTTAGATGAGCATCAACACTATCTGTGTCCTTCATACGAAGGTCATATAATTTTCTCATCAGATACACTTTATTTGATGCCGTCTCTTTTTCATATGTATTGCATAACTTCTTCCAAAGCTCCTCTGCACTTTCACAGTCTAATACTGTACAGTAAACATTATCTGCCAGGTGCAAACGAATGGTAGACCTGGCCATTTCATCTAACTCATCCCAATCATCTTCATCCATGTCAGCAGGCTTCTTTGAAATCCCATTTACTGGCTTCCATTGCCTCCTTTGAATTAGCACATCTTTAATCTGATTCTTCCATAGAGCAAAGTTTGTGCCATCAAATTTTCGGATCTCAAAATGGTCTTTGCCCTGCAAGTTATAGCTCCTCCTCAGAACACTAGCACTAGACCCTGATCCACCGGATGTGCCTGAGACCTCTGATGCCATGATCGTAGAGAACTGAATAGAATGATAATGGAGCTAGAAGAGTCCAAACACCAACAAATAAGTGTATCAAGGAGTAAATCGACCACTGTATAGTTGACTAAACTAGAAATCTGGAAAAATTTTGCCAGAGTATCCTCTGCAAAATTAGCATATGACTAGTGTCAAAGTATCATAAAACTGCAAGTACTGACATGTCTACCTGCATAGTGAATCACTGACTCCACTGCATATAATCAGTTATCCAATAGAAAGCCAACTAGGCTTATCGAGCACCTATGAACAACTATCATACATCTCCTATGGCAAGGCTGGGTAAGTCTTCCACCTGCATCACCGAAGAGACCCCGACATCTGGGTGTCTCCCAGTTAAGAAAACCTCACCACGACCCTCTTTATCGAACATAAAAGGCTTTATGCAAAGAACGTAACCGCTATATCAATGACCACATGGACGTACATAAGCGGTATCCACAGAAGCGTACATGGTGTGTATGTGCTCAATATATGCAGTAAAATGACACTAAAAGGCTGAATACACAGCCCAAAAACTAGCCAATAACACCTGCAAGTGTCTGTCAACTCTGATGTTTTAGGCTTTAAAAACGTGCATAAATTTGCAGCGACTGCTCCCACCAAAACTGAAAACCCCTCGAGAAACCTATAGTTTTACGAGTGTGGCTGAAAATACAGCCCCAAAGGTTGATATTTATTGTCTGCAAAGTACAAGGAACACTCTTCTTTATGTTCTTGGACCTATGCGAAGAGAACTATGTGCGAAAGTACTCCGAAATGGCTCCAAAAACACCCCAAAATTGCTTCAGAAATAGGCTTTGAAAGCAAAAATGAAGCTTTGATGGACCAAAACTTTTTCAAGGTAATGCCAACCTTAGTCTTTCCCCTTCTTCAAACACCACAAGAGTGTAGTTTAGTGGCAAGAGATTTCCACGGTTAAGCGAGCTCTGGGGGGAACAGTACTGGGATGGGTGACCTCCCGGGAAGTACCGAGAACCTCTATATTCCTTGATCGTTGAGGTCCTCCCTCGTGCGCAGACAACGGCGCCAATGGAGTAGAAAACCGAGCACCTGAGGCCACACACATTACTCCGCACAGAGGCTATAGAATACGCAGTAAACACAGTACACAGGGAGCACGAAGATAGACTTCTTAGGTCTTACAAATGCGGTCGAACTTACAGTCTGTGACTGACCAGGTCACTATATGTTTTATTAAAGAGCATATACAAAGACGTGTCCGGTGGCCATTTGGCCTTTTACATGGACACTAACAGTAACATACACCACAAATAATTCTACTTAATCTTCAACAATGTTTGGTTAACCTTTTTATGTAGTGTGACTTATCACATAAAACTTGATAATGGTTAATTCAATATTTGACCTTCTTGGTCCTTTTGGATTTTCTACATCTTCTTTAGCCAAATAAGAGATAATACTATGTCTTTCTCTACTAGATCCCTTTTTCGGATTTCCTATTTAATATTTTACCCATGGGATTTATAGGGGATCTAACCTTTTAATTATGCTCCATAAAAAAGTATTTTCCCTTAGGTTTTTATTAGTGGGATCAACAGTTTCTATTGTCTTATCCCATGAAGCATCAAGTAACTTTAGGATATAATTTATAAATCTTTGGATTCTTTTTCTAAACCAATTAGGATTCTTATAATCCTTGAGCTTCATTTAATTTTTTTGCTTACATCAAACTTCTCTTGCATATCCTTAACCTTGTGGTATTTTATTTCATCTTCTTGTAGAATTCTCTAGAGTCTTCAGGTGAGACTTGATTAAGCAATGTGAATAAGTTATCTCCCTAATGCCTTTAATAGGATGGTACCACACCTATCTATGCAATCTAAAATATTACCTAAACTCCCTCTACCTCATTTAGATAATAGAATAATCAAGAAGAACCTATTCCACTTTTCCTTTTCCTTGAGAGAGACATCCATTCCTTAGGTGTGAATCATCATATCCATAATTCTAATAGAATCACTTTATTATTGGATGAGACCTTCTAGGATATGATAAATCCATGTCCTAAGGAGATATCTTATCTTTCCACTTTAATGGAAAATGATATCCATGAATGATGAGTCCTTCTTTCCCTTTCCATAGAAGAAATTTTTTTGAAGGGAAGTAGTTTCCACTGTCCCTACCAACGGATCCTTTTTCCAATTCATGTGCATTTCCTCACTAAACCAAATAGCAAATCCATATCTGTGATGGACTCCCATGAATTCTTTTAAATTCCTTTATGCATCAAACCAAATAACCTAGTTTGCTTGGTTACTTGATCATGGATATTGTTATGAACTCAAACTAGTTATTATTAAGTACCACTAGAAAAATGAGGTACTTCTTTATATCCTTCTTTTACATTTTCGTACTTCCTTAGACCCTTTTTTAAGTCTTTGAATACTCTAAAACTTGTTTTTTTGGATCTATGCTCTAACTCATAGAGCTATTGCCCTGGACCATGGACTTCTTGGCTCTTACTTGAAATTCACAACCACCTATCCATGCTCTCTCATGAAACTCATCTTATGGATCCCTTTAAGTTGGTTTCCATACTGGTTTAGCAAGTATGCTCCACCATTTCTCTCAAGAGATTTCTTAGATTAAGTTTTGCTACTTCTCATGACATTCCATAGTCTCATATTCATATTATGACACTTTTTGAAGATAATAATCCTTCATTATGTCCAAATTTGTATCTTTTGTAATAATCATAAGTTTATAATGGAAATTTAACACATATGTGTACCGTTAATAGTGTGGAGGGCCTTTAGTTTCCTCTTGTTCATATTGTGGGGTCACGAAAAGGAGGGGTGGAGTACCATATATGTCACGAGCAAGGAGGTAAGGAAGAGAGCTCACACACACACACTCACTCTCAAGGAGAAGCACACACATAGATTGAGGCAAGGAAGAATAATCTTCTTCTTCTTCTTCTTCTATTACATAAAAAGAAATGTACAAGAATGACCTAAAAACAAGAATACAACAAGTGGAATATATAAAGATCAGTACATAAGGAAAAACCTGTTAGAGGGCTGCCGAATCAGGACGGATGAACCCGGACAGGTGCCGTAAAAAGTGGATTCGCGGAAACTTTGTAGCAGACTTCTATTTAAAGCACACAAAGGAAAGCGGTAAAGATCGGCAGTTTTTGGGAAGCGTTTTTGCTTCTGTTGGGTATTGTAGTGAGTGGCTTGATCACGTCTCGAATCGAGGCGTTTGGAATTTGCAAGTATAGTATTGTGTTCTGTCTGTCTGTTATATTGATCCAATTTGGGAAATTGCGAGCATCATATTTGAGACTATGTATGGGTTATTGATGAGCACATTGAGTTCTGTTCTATTCTATTCGCATCTAACTATTCTTCTATTCTCCTTGTCGTGCCGATTTCCATTCGGTAGTCTTGTGTTGTGAGTCTGTTTGGTGATTAGTTATATACGGTTCTGGCTCTTTTTCGTCATGAAATAGTGGGTTTGTCATTCTGCGAGAAACTGTGTAAGGTCGAAGTTGATCATCTGCATTTAGTATCTTTTCGGTTAAGTGACCAGATTCGATACAATAGTCTGTGTTCACTGAGAATTCCTATTTTAGGAAGAACTTCTATCGGTAAAGATCTGTACGTGAACAAAAGCATTGGTAAGTTTGTCAATTGTGGTAGGAACTTGTGATTTGAGTCGGTATACGATAAGTTTGGCGTAATCTTGATTATAGTTGTCTGTGTATTATTGTTCGGTGTACTTACCTGTCACATGGAATCGTCATATTGAGTAGTATTCAATTACTAAAAAGTGAGTATTCTACTAGTTATAAGTCAGAACAGGACCTCTGCTCCATTACTATAGCAGATTCAGTCCAAAAGTCCTAATATTCACCGTGCCGAATAGTTGTCAGTAGTTAGAATCAACCACTATGCTAAGACGTGATGGAGTATTTATGAGTGTGTGAAAAGTTGGGAAAATAGTACAGGGCCTCTGTCTAACAGACCCCTACCACTCCCAAGAACCCGAGGACCCGATAATACTCTTCCGAAAGTTGGATAGAAAGTATTATCGTTTAACATTGGCGATCCCGCTGGGGATGTGGCATTAAGATTGCCTGGTATTTTGATCGAATTAAATTTTGTTGGAAGGACAGTAGCAACAGAATCAGATTGTTGCAAGACTGTTCTGTTCATAATACTATATGATCAGTACGGAAATGCTACATGCCGATTACTCGATCAGGTGAAAAGTATCCCAAGAATCACCAGTTAGGGGTATTAAGAACAACTCTGGGAGGTACTAGTGCAATTAGACCTGACCCAGTTGTCGAAAAAGTGACGAACGATAAAACTGATTCCGGTGAAATTACGGTAGAACGTAGTACATCTCTAGAACTGTCTGGTATCACTACGGTGCAGACTGTCGAAAATACAGCAATTTTGGAACCTACCAAGACGCAGTTGGAATCTAGTCTAAAAGTTTTCGGAATAGATTTAGATACGATTAGAAACACTTTAGGGAAGGAAATTAACACAGGCGAATCAACACCGTATCCAGTCACAATTTCGAATCCTTCCGGTGGAATTTCGGTAAGAAAATCACAGTTTTTCGGTGACGATTCAGCAGTTTCGGCTGAATCTTCCGCTCAACTACAACATTTGGAAGCAAGTCCTCCTAATCTGGATATCAAGGAGGAAGGAAAACTATTTGAAACAGAAATTCGCAATATAGTAAGTAAGCTAATTGCACCGGAAAGTGTGCCATTTGGTGAAACAAATTCCGGTAGTTCAGAAACTCAAAACAGAAATACAGAAGGAGGGTATAATACACTCACGATGAACGAACAACCGCAACGACAGTTAGGTCAACCCAGATCGGCTCCAATGGGAGTAACATACACGAAGTTTAGTGGATTTCCAGGAGATGATCCATATGCTCACGTACGCACCTTTGAAATCAGTTACGCTGTCCTCAACCATCCACCGGACCCGGCCTACAAAGCATTTGTTTTTCAATCTACACTTGTGAATGAAGCAGCAAGATGGCTTACTGAATACGATATTAATCATTTCGGTACTTATGAAGCAGTACGAGACGCTTTTTTGCAGCGATTCAGGCTAAAAAAGAATCCTGCAGAGATCTTTGAGTATTTATAGAACAACAGACAGAAACCAAATCAAACTGTACAAGAGTATGCTACCCTTTTCATAACACATTTAAGACAGTTACCCCAGGCTCATGCTAATTTACCAGACGATGTTATTACACAGTGGTTTATCAATGGCTTACTTCCTCAACTTAGGCAAATCATGATTATAAGATGTGTAGGAGCCATGACCCTCGATGCAGTGATCGCAATGACCCTTCAGCTGGAAAACAAAGTTGGTGGATTTTCAGAGGATTTGGAATGGATAAAAACAAACAAACATGTGGCTGAAGATATAACTAAGCAAGTATATTGCACCACGTGCAAAAATTCAGGACATACAAGTGCTAACTGTGCACTAAATCAAACATTCTGCGCTATCTGCAACACTGCCGGACACTCCACCGGAAATTGTATCTACAATGCTAGAATACAGGGAACAGCAACAGTTAATGCTGTTATTCAAGAACATGGGCAGGCAACAAATCACTATGTACCTCCGCAACTGAGAAACAATCAACCACAGGGATATCGGAACTACCGAGGACAAAGGAACAACAATTATAATGCCAACCGATGGTAGAACGGACCACCACCGGAAAACCCCAATTTACCACCACCACGCTGTCATTTTTGTGGTGAATTCAGACACATTAGAAGATATTGCAAAGATGCAGCAGAATATGACCAAAGGAAAAAGGAACGTCAAAACCCAATGGCCAATGTGGTAACAATCACACCTGTAGAGACGCAGGCAGCAGCAGTTCAAACTCGTTCCGGTAAACAATTGCAACCAGCAGCAGAATTATTTGAACCAGGGATACGTGAACAACACAGAATGTATAATAAAGCTAGTCAATGGACCACCGTAGAACCACCTGTTTTTCCAGAACCTACTCCAGTAATCCAGTCCCCGAATACGACACAAGCTCGTGCTGACAATACAGAAGCAGGTACATCATCTGCAGCCGAATTACCATCTTCAGACCAAGCTTCATCTTCAACAGTTAAGGAAGATGCAAATCAATTGCAACCAGCATGGGATATATTGTCAAAAGCATCCATCACACTGCCTTTCGGGCAATTACTGGCATTAGTACCAGGAATACGCCAACAATTTCAACAGCAGTTTACTACAAAATCTGCTTGCATTCCGGCTACCGCAACAGTACAATCAGAGCCAGACTCTACGGTAGATCACTCAGTTCCTCTGATTACGGTATGGTTTAATAAACATCAAATCACACAAGTTTTAATTGATGGGGGGTCTGGCGTGAATATTGCCACTACGTCACTTTGTAAGAAGTTAGGATGGACTAAGATAGAACCAGTTCAATTCTTTGTTAGGATGGTTGATCAATCTAGAGTCCATCCAGTAGGACTTGTTCGAGATATACCCATAACTTTGCAAGACACAACATTCAAGATGACCTTCGTTGTTCTAGAATTGCCGGAATCCACCCTAGATTACAATCTACTTTTCGGTCGTCCTTGGTTGAAACAAGCCAAGGTAATTCAAGACTGGTCAGCCCAGGAACTTACGTTCAAAGATAAAAATCGCAAATGTGTTGTAAAGTTAGACGCGATACAACCCTGTGAGTTACATGCTCGACCATATTTTGCCGAACCAGTCCATATGTTAGATGGGTTGTCTGATGACGAAGAAGAAGAATTTCTGAAGAATAATGTTGATTTAATGACATTAGGAACTATTGATCTACAGTCTGTTGTAGATACCTGGAATGCTTCAGTATGTACAGTAATACCCATTGCCGAAGAAACTAAGGAGGAAGATACCATTTCGATTCACGATAATGAACTACAGCAACTTCTCGAACCATCAGCTAATACAGAGAAATATCAACAATTTTATATTCCAGAAGACCAGTTAATTACTTATAACCTTGGAGATGAAGATCACCCTCGTCCTGTAAAGATAAAGCAAAACTTACCGGAAGCATTTCAAGCAGATTTAATTCAGTTACTCCAAGAATTTACTGACGTCTTTGCATGGGATTACAAAGACATGAAGGGCTTGGATCCTCGTATTTATCAACACAGAGTTATGCTAAAACCAGAAGCGAAACCGATAAAGCAAACCAGTTACCGGATGAACCCACATTATGCATCACAGGTAAAGGCTGAACTTGATAGGTTATTAAAAGTTGGATTCATAGTACCAATAGAATATGCGGAATGGATTTCACCGATTGTGATTGTACCGAAGAAAAATAAGCAATTGAGAATCTGCGTAGACTATCGGAAATTAAATGCTGCAACAGTACCGGATCCTTTTCCGATTCCCTTTTTTGATACTATGCTTGACAAAGTAGCAGGTCATGAGATGTATTCATTTCTAGATGGATACAGTGGATATAACCAAGTAAGAATGGCTGAAGAGGATATACCAAAAACTGCATTTATTACAAATTGGGGTGTCTTTGCTTGTACAGTAATGTGGTTTGGATTGAGGAATGCACCAAGCACATTTCAAAGATGTATGCAAGAGATATTTTCTCCTTATCTCACCTCATTTATGCAAGTATACCTTGACGATTTTTCAATTTTTGGTAAGACGATCGCACATCTGGTACATTTACGATGTTGCTTTCAGAGATGTAGAGAATATAGATTGTGATTAAACCCAAACAAATCTGTGTTTGCGGTTTCATGTGGTAAGTTACTTGGTCACATCATATCGGGACAGGGTATTCAAGTCGATCCTGATAAAATTTCAGCAGTATTAGAAGCTCCGGTGCCTAATACACCTAAAGAAGTAATGCGGTTTATGGGTCAAGTGAGATGGCATGGAAGACATTTACGGTGGCTTGCTCATGTGGCAATACCACTGAACAAATTAATTTCTAAGAATCCACGGCAATTCGAATGGACTTAGGAATGTCAGATAGCATTTGATCGACTGAAACACTTATTAACACAGGTCCCCATTTTACAGCCCCCAGATTGGGATCACCCATTTCACGTATTCGTTGATGCATCTGATATAGCAATAGGAAGTGTACTGATGCAACAAACAGATAAATGGTTTAGACCAGTATACTATGCTAGCAGAAGATTAGCACCTGCAGAGAAGAACTATTTGGTAACAGAGAGGGAATGCTTAGGACTAGTGTATTCGGTAAAAAAATTCAGACATTATTTGTTGGGCCAAAAATTTACATTTCATGTCGATCACGCTGCACTTGTTTACTTGGTTCGACAGCAACATATAGGTGGCCGCCTAGCACGATGGGTCCTACTATTGCAGGAATTCGACTATGATGTCATTCATCGGCCAGGTAGTTCACATGCTTTAGCAGACTTTTTGTCACGCTTAGATTCAGGTGAACCTCCGGTTGGCATAAATGATACAACGCTAGCCATCTATACTTCAGAACCAACTACTGAGGAATTGTCGAACCAACCAGTACCAGCTACGTATTATGATCAGTTATTGACCTTCCTTTCGGATGGATGTCTACCTCCTGAAGTCCCTACAGCTACACGCCGAAAAATTGCAGTTCTTAGTCGAAGATTCCGGTTAGTTGCTGGAGAACTTTATTATGCAGATCATACAGGAACCTTACTCCGATGTGTTCCTACACATGAAGTAAATTCAGTCATCAATCTAGCTCACTCAAGTCCAACAGGAGGACATTTTGCAGCAGATCTTACTCACCGAAAAATTCTGCAAAGTGGACTTTGGTGGCCAACTATGTACAGAGATGTATTGGAATTTATCAAAACTTGTGATAGCTGTCAAAGAACTGGACAACCACTACAACGCCATTACTTTCCACTTCATCCAGTACTCCCTTTAGAACCATTTCAGAAGTGGGGTCTAGATTTTATTGGTCCAATCACACCTCCCGCGGTATTCAGTAATAACCGGTATATATTGACTTGCACAGACTACGCAACCAGGTGGGCAGAAGCATGGCCTTTACGTTCGGCTACAGCAGCTGAAGTAGCAAAATGTCTATTATCAGATGTCTTTCCAAGATTTGGATTGCCACTAGAGCTTGTTTCAGATCAGGGCACCCATTTTATGAACAATTTGATGAAAGCATTAACACAGTCGTTCCAGATCAGTCATAAATTCAGCTCACCATATTATCCTCGTGCAAATGGATTGGCAGAAAGTACCAACAAATCTTTGCTGAACATGCTTCAGAAATTGACTAGAGAAACACCGGAAAGATGGGATCAGTTGCTACCTGCAGTCTTATGGGCCTATCGCACAACATATAAGGTAACCACCGGCTTGACACCATTCAAATTAGCCTATGGACTAGAAGCAATAGCCCCGATGGAAATTGTAATACCAAGTTTAAGAGTAGCAATTTCTCAGAAGCTTCTACCCGAAGAGTCATTGGTATTTCGGTTGGAAACACTTAGAGAATTAGATGAGCACCGATGGCTCAGTTTCTTAACTATGAAAGAAATCCAACTAAGACAGGCCAGGACACATGACCGTAATTTAAAGACTCCAGTATTTTCGGTAGGCCAGCTTGTACTCTTTTATAACGCAAAATCGGATAGAGCAGCAGGAAAATTCAAACTACGATGGTTCGGCCCTTTCAAGATCTCAGAACAAATCGGTCCGGCAACTTTTCGGTTGACTACGTTGACCGGAAATCCACTTCCAAAGGTAATCAATGGATCGAAGTTGCGGCCATATTATCCCACTACTAGTACGCATTAAATTATTCGGCGGCGAACCGCGTTTTGTATAAATTTTTGTGTTTTTGTTTTTTCTTTTTTTTTTCTTTTCTCCCTTTTTAGTAGTGTTTTGTACGAATCTTTATGTTACTAGCCGCCTCTCCCTACCGGTCGCTCAAGCACACACGCCAGCATGCAAACAGTACCTTTCGCGCACCGCACAATGATACCCACCCCCCTTCCCCTCCCACAGTGTGCTCCTTATTTAACCCCCTCGGTTGCGCCTAAACACTATTGTGTTCTCGAGACTATACGTAGTACCCTTGTCTTCTGTGTTACCTGTAAATGTGCTTGTAAACACCATGGAAGCGCTAGCCAACTACGCTGCTTTCCGTGATGGTATCCCGACAGACGTCGGCGAATACCTGCGCTGCAGAGGATTGTCCAACTTCGCTGAGTTGCCCTGGCACTCAGTGGAAGCCCATCCTTTCTCCGCACAAATCATCCACGCCATCGCCCAATTCCCCATCACCGAACGACAGTGGGTCTTCCCTTCCCTCCCATATAGGACCGCCATCACCTTCCAAGCCTTCTCTGCAGCCTACCGCTTCACCCCACAAGGACGCGAAAATGGCCCTAGCATCCTTATCGCTCGCATGACCGAACTCTTTCCCCGCTCCTCATCAAACGAATATGCCATTCTCTGCCGCCCAGAACCCGAACTATCCGCCCTACAGTTCCTTGTAGCAATCCTCAACCTACAAAAACGAACCTACGGCATCTCTCGCCCCTTCTATTCTGCCCTAGAGTTAGCCACCCGCGAACCTGTCAACTTTGCCTCTTATTTTTTCCAACGAATCCATAAGGAATCCGTCGCTATAGTAAAACAACTCCAGAAAGGCAGCTCTCCGCGCTCTCGCCTTCCCCACATCATCTCCTTCCTCTTCCCAACCATTCTCGCCGCACAACCCCCACCCACAGGCCCAGCGCTTAGGCACGAAGAATCAGCACAACCACTCGAGGAAACTGAAGAAGACGACGAAGAGATCAATCAACTCTTCCGCACGAAGCGAATCAGGATCAGCTCTTCAGAAAGTGAAGTCCAAGGATCCGCCGGAAAGAAACACGACGCCGAAGAAGATAAGCAAGAAGAAACTTACCACGACACCGCCACTTCAATACACAACGACACTTCGACAGAGCAACAAGACCAACAAAACCAAGCAGATACAGAGATACTGTCCACCGAAAAGGAATCTGAGCATCAACAGGACGAACCGGAAACTGCCACAAAAGCATTGGATGAACTTATTGAGGCCATCAATCATACAGAAGCCGAACAACAGACCGTTGCAAAGGTAACCACAATTGACTCTGCTCTACCTACCCCACCTGTCAACCCCGACCTCCCACCGGAACCATCCCGCCAACCCGGTTCTGAACCTACACCTTCCTCCTCTTCCTCCCCTAACTACTCTCCGCCAAACTCCCAAAACCTACTCACTGATACCTCCTCTCAGCCTCGTCAACCACCACCACCACCCACCGTATTTTCAGAACTAGCATCCATGGGGCAGTTCCTTATGCAGTTATCACACCAACTGCCCATACAATTTAAGGAAGCCACGGACAACCTCAAGGCCGAATATCAATACAAGGTCGACGTACTGGAAGCAGACATCACCCCCCTCCAGGAAGAAATCGAAGCCACAAAGATTGAGAACCATCAGCTCCAGACGCAGTTAGCAGAGCTCCAAGCCAAATTCTCGGCAGAACAGACCCTAGTAGAGCAACGAGATGCAGCCCTCGAGCAACTTGCAGCCAAAGATCGACTCCTACACGCCGCGCATGAAGAAATCCGCGCCCTGAAGGCCACCCTCCACGAAAATGAAGATATCAACGCCTCCCTCGAAGAATTAATCGCAGAGACAAAGACTCAATTACAGGAGTCCATCCAGAAGAATCAGGATCAATAGAAAGAAACCGAACAAATTCAAGAACAGTTATGGCGAGCCGAAGAATGCGCAAATGAAGTTAACAGTATCCTAAAACGCCAGCTGATACGGGAAGGACAATACCTCAAGGATATCGACAAGACGCGCAGAGAACGAGATGCATTTAAGAAAACTCTGGATTTCCAAACCCAGCAGTTTGAACACCAAGACAACCAACTGCGCAACCAGAAGGAGTATATTGCAGAACTAAAGACCAAACTGGACGAAATGAAGACTTCCAGGGACGCTGCACTAGCCAACGATTTCTATCTACAGGAAGCTTTTGTGCAGACCCAGGCCGAGAATGTGCTCACCGAAGCAATCGCACTTAGCTCTGCTAGAATAGATGCGCAGCTTCTAGAGCCTGATACGCTAAAACAACTATTAGAAACTCTTAAGAAAAAGATAGCTCGAACATTTAGATCGGCTAGGAGTATGTATCTCGAAGGTCTCATCGACGAATGAGTATATTCGCCCATCCAAATTCATAATGTATGAATATGATAATCAAATTGTGGTTTTCTGACATTTTCGCACATGAAAAGTCTTGTTCAGTCTAGCACCAATCGACAATGTAACATGCGGCATAATGATTTTTACTCGGATACAAATATTATCAAGGGAGGGAAGAGTCATGTCCTACTGACATACAATCAGTAGAGCAAATGGCCGTTCAAGCACCGGTGTTTATAAAATGCGTTTACAGAGTTTAGCTTTCTAAATTAGCATTCTTCGAGATTCAGCACCTGTTAGCAACTTCTAGCATATTTTTCTCAGCAAACCTTAACCAAGCATGTCGGAATCTGACATTCTCCGCTGGCAATTCAGAAAGCGCGCCCATACGCAGACCTATGTGGTAACAACAACAGATACCACCCTACAAGATGAAGCAGATGACGCAGTAACTTCTGCATCAGAAAAGACTCAGCATAAATTCTCCACCGAATTTAAAATCGAGCTCGACATCAAATCGCAAAAGAATGAAGATTGGCTACAGAAGATAGGGCTCCTCCAGTTTGCCCAATTAGCGTGGAAACAGTGGATTGCTAATGACGATGCAGAGGAGCAATTACATAGCATGCGACAAACCAGCGGCTTCATTCTCAATCAGGTACGATTTTCGCCCCAGCTCGTCTCAGCCGTATTTAAACTACCACTCTATGATGGTGCCCGATATCTTAAATGTTCAAATGAGGACCTGAAGAAGGAATTTGGCGACTGTGAAGGCCCCCGACGGTATTACATGTTGAAAAACACCACCTATCACCGACGAGAACAATTTAAATGGTATTTAGAAAAGCTTTGTTTACTAGTAAAATTCGACTTAATGTCGAAAGAAAATTTTTCTCCCCTATTGCATGCCGAAGAAGGAGGCCTGGTTAGCTGGACACATTGGCTCTATGACCACCTCTACGCACAAATCATTGTTGGGGATAAGAGAAGATCCCACACCAATAGCAGACTAGCAGCCTATTTAGCTGCTATATTTAATTTTGTCCAATCTGTAAAGGATAAGCAGTTACACTGGTCCCCCCCTTTTTATCCCGGTGAACATGATCAAATAAATTCAGAATACCACACAGAGCCTGCGGAAGCAGCCCAACCCTCCACCTCGTCTGCATCTTTATTCCACACAGGTAACAGCGCACAGAATCAGACAGTAGGGACGCCGTTTCGGCTGTCCATTAGAAAACGAATGGCAGACAACTTGCCAACTGCCAGTCCAGAGCAAGTACCGGATGAACCCCAACCCGATTTTGTCATAAGGATGCAAAACCAACTCCAAGAGGTTTCTCAATATTTACGGCAACAAGAACAAGCGATTCAGCACAAAAACGAGTTATTATTAGCCACGATGAATAAGTCCAATTTAGTAATGACACAGATGCAAAAAGAATTGGATGACAAAGAAGCGTTAATACAGGTGTTACAGCAAAACAACCAGCATCTTATGGCAGAATTGATCACCGCAAAAAAGTGTGTCCAAGACTTTAATCAGTGGCAGCAAACTATCCAAACACAAATTCAAACCGAAATGTCCAGTTTTTCTACCCTGAATGCTCACCTGCAAGCCGAAAATGAACTTTTGCAGTCAAGGATACAAGTATTGCAGGAGTTCGAAAAGCAGATATTAAAGGATGAGGGTGTAGAACTAAAAGCCACATTGATGACAAATGTGGACATAGATTTATTAAAACAACAGTTGGATAGCCGTGTTCAAAATAGCTGGACACTTTTTCGCAAGAGATGGCTGGCTATACTTGTTCCACCACTAGAACAAGTGCGGTCAGAAAAGATTGGGGAGTCAAACCCTAGTATGGACCGACAGGCAGTGTAAAAGGATATTGCCAACAGTACTGCACCTGCGGGTTCGAGTCCACCGTGCGTGCCAGTGTTAGAGGGCCGCCGAATCAGAACGGATGAACCCGGACAGGTGCCGTAAAAAGTGGATTCGCGGAAACTTTGTAGCAGACTTCTATTTAAAGCACACAAAGGAAAACGGTAAAGATCGGTAGTTTTTGGGAAGCGTTTTTGCTTCTGTTGGGTATTGTAGTGAGTGGCTTGATCACGTCTCGAATCGAGGCGTTTGGAATTTGCAAGTATAGTATTGTGTTCTGTCTGTCTGTTATATTGATCCAATTTGGGAAATTGCGAGCATCATATTTGAGACTATGTATGGGTTATTGATGAGCACATTGAGTTCTGTTCTATTCTATTCGCATCTAACTATTCTTCTATTCTCCTTGTCGTGCCGATTTCCATTCGGTAGTCTTGTGTTGTGAGTCTGTTTGGTGATTAGTTATATACGGTTCTAGATCTTTTCCGTCATGAAATAGTGGGTTTGTCATTCTGCGAGAAACTGTGTAAGGTCGAAGTTGATCATCTACATTTAGTATCTTTTCGGTTAAGTGACCAGATTCGATACAATAGTCTGCGTTCACTGAGAATTCCTATCTTAGGAAGAACTTGTATCGGTAAAGATCTTTACGTGAACAAAAGCATTGGTAAGTTTGTCAATTGTGGTAGGAACTTGTGATTTGAGTCGGTATACGATAAGTTTGGCGTAATCTTGATTATAGTTGTCTGTGTATTATTGTTCGGTGTACTTACCTGTCACATGGAATCGTCATATTGAGTAGTATTCAATTACTGAAAAGTGAGTATTCTACTAGTTATAAGTCAGAACAGGACCTCTGCTCCATTACTATAGCAGATTCAGTCCAAAAGTCCTAATATTCACCGTGCCGAATAGTTGTCAGTAGTTAGAATCAACCACTATGCTAAGACGTGATGGAGTATTTATGAGTGTGTGAAAAGTTGGGAAAATAGTACAGGGCCTCTGTCTAACAGACCCCTACCACTCCCAAGAACCCGAGGACCCGATAATACTCTTCCGAAAGTTGGATAGAAAGTATTATCGTTTAACAAACCTAATGTCCGCAAATGGGTGAGCTGGCAAGGAACAAATGTGCCATCACTCTTGATAGATAAATCTAATAAAGCTCAATGAAGTATCCCTGACATATACCGGCGTGACCACTATATATGTCAGAGAAACGAAAAACTGGTACGTGTCATCCTGGATCATCACATGTTGAGCTTGATGTCTCAACACTCCCCCTCAAGCTCAACGCCATATCTTGTAATCCAAGCATCTCCCGAAACTTCTTCAATTTCTCGGCTCCAAGTGCTTTGGTGAAAGTATCAGCAACTTGCTCATCTGTTCTCACATAAACAAGATCAATATCACCTTCTAATACCTTCTCTCTGATGAAGTGATAATGTACCTCGATATGCTTTGTTCTAGCATGGAAACAGGATTCTGTGCTAACTGTATGCTGCTAAGATTAGCACAATAAATAGTGATAGGCTTTCCCACTTCCACACCTAAATCTACAAGCAGCATTTCTAGCCATGATGCCTCACATGCTGCCATTGTAGCACCTCTATACTCAGCCTCTGTACTCAACAAAGCAATAGTGGGTTGCTTCTGTGTTGCTCCATGTAAAAGCTTCACTCCCAAGTGAGAATAGAAAACCACTAGTAGATCTTCTATCTAGAATGCTACCAGCCCAATCTGCATTGGTGTATCCATAAACCTACAAATCTACACCAGCCTCATAAAACAATGCATAATCCAAAGTAGCATTCACATATCGTAGAGTGCACCTCAAAGCATCCAAATGTGGCTTCCTGGGAACCTGCATAAGCTAACTTTCAAGTCCAACAGTATAACATAGATCAAGCCTTGTAATTGTGAGATATATAAGACTTCCCATAATTTTATTGTACATAGTAGCATTTTCCAATGCTTCACCTGATGTAGTATCAACTTCAAATTATGATCTAATGGCATAGAAATTGGCTTACAATCAGCCATACCATACTTTTGCAGCATATTCAAGGCATATTGCCTTTGCAACATCCATATACCTGTTTTTGTATGTATAAACTCAATGCCCAAGAAATAGTGTAGCACAGCAAGATCTTCCATGTCAAATTCCTGCATAAGAAGTTGCTTTACCTCTTTGATGCTTCCTTCATTATCACCACCTACAATCACGTCATCAACATAAATAGCCACAATAGTGATGCCATCATCAGCCTTCCTTGCATATAGTGAGTGATCTGCATCACACATAGAAAACTCAATGCTGGTTAAGTAATCAACAATCCTTGCATGCCATGCACAAGGGGCTTGCTTCAGCCCATACAAAGCCGTTTGCAACCTACAAACATATTCTGGATGCATTGAATCTTCATATCCTTGTGGTTGGTCCATATATACTTCTTCCTGTAGCTCACCATGTAGGAAAGCATTCTTCACATCCATCTGATGCAAACTCCATCCTTTTGTTGTAGCTAATGCAAAAAGTGTTCTGACAGTAGACATTTTAGCTACAGGGCTGAATGTTTCCTCATAATCAATGCCATATGTTTGTGCATATCCTTTAGCTACCAATCATGCTTTATACATGCTTATGCTACCATCAGCATTGTGCTTTACCTTGTAAACCCATTTGCAGCCTATGGGTTTCTTTCCTTGCGGCAATGGAACCAGCTTCCATGAGTCATTTCCATAAAGTGCAGCCATCTCCTCATCCATAGCTTTTTCCCAATCTGTAATTCCAATTGCATCTTCAAAGCAAGAAGGTTCAGCATCTTGTATTACCTTTGTCATGTAGGCACAATGACGAGCCATATAACTATCATACGTCAATCGTTGCACTGAATTTCGCATCCTCCGAGATCTTCTTGGTCCTAGGTCACTTCTCCTTATATCATCTGCATGTGCCCTTCTTACTCCTGGAGTCTTCATAGAGGGCAATCCAAGTTCCTCATCAAGACTCTTTTTTGAACCGCTTGAATCTCCATCAACGTCTTCAAAACCTGCACATGTTTTATGACCTACAGAAAGCTTTTCTTTACCTTTCTTGGATGTATTTGATGAATTTGCTGGACTGAAATTTCGACGCAATCTTCTACTCCATGGATTTGAGTTGGAACTATTGCTTGGTGATGCATCTGATCCACACAAAACTTGAGATTTTGCACTTGATTTTTCAACAAATTCTTTGTCATTTGGTTCAAGATTCAGTCCTTCTCTTGGCATCTACATAGAAGCTTGACATTTCATCAAATACCACATCTCTGCTCACCTTTACCTATCGTGTGAGTGGGTTATAACATTTATATCCCTTTTGCTCAAGGGAGTATCCAATGAAGACACACTTTTTTGCTTTTGGATCAAGCTTCGTCCTCAATTCATCTGGGACATGTACATATGCAATACAACCAAAAACTTTCAGATGTGATACTTTGGCTTTTTACCTGTAAACTTCTCTTCAGGGGTAACTTGATGTACAACAACAGTCGGAGTTCTGTTCATGATGTATATAGCAATATGCATAGCTTCTGCCCAATAACAATGAGGCATATTTTTATCATCAATTGACTTGCTGGACAATCTCCTATGACTGCATCAATTTCAGCCTCTGCAAGTTTGCATGTCCAATCCGTTTATGCCACATATCTATATCTGCAATAACTCCTGCACCTTTTGCAAACATGGTTGCATTCATTTCAGGAATCTTCACATTTACGATGAACATCCTACCCACTTTGTTTCCTTTGGCAACCAATCATCCATCCTGCTTGTACTCTTCTACATATAATCCATCAACATTGAACACTGACTTGTAATCCCTGGTCAACCATTTGTCCAACAGAAACTAGATTCTTTGTTATATTTGGAACATGCAGCACATCAGCAAGATGTTTTACCTTTCCATCCTCCATCGATAGTGCTATGTTTCCTGTATGCTCAATAGGATGTGATGTTTCATCACCTGTTTCAACATATCCAGGAACTGACAATTTTTTCAAAGTACTAAACCATTCCGCATGACTGGTCGTGTGATTTGAAGCACCTGAATCAACATAGCAAACATTATCATTTGATTTTGAAACACTAGCAGACATCGTATTCATCATGTGATGTTGAACCATGAAGAGCTTCTCAGAAGCATCTGCACTTGTGGATGCATAGTTATTCTGATGCCTTCTGTTATTTTGATTCTTCAACCTGCAATCACGTTCAAAGTGTCGAGGTTTACCACAATTCCAGCATCCTTTACTGTCATTACTTGAATCATTTCTTTGGAAATTTCTACGGCCTCTTTGGCTCCCTCTACCTCGAAACTGACCTCTTCCTCCTGCATGATTATGTTGTTGACTTTGGTCTTGGTTACTATTTCCTCTTCCACTTCCAAAACCTCTACCTTTGCCTCTTCCTCTACCAGAGTAGAATACCTGCTCAGAACTAGATTTTCCTTGGGAGTTTGAATCCTCACCAAGATTCTTTTCTTCAATAATCAGCATAGATACCAGATCAACAAAATTTGAAATATTTTCCCTGGTTTGTATAGAAGTTCTAAATTGCTTATATGCAGCTCCTAAACTACGAAGACACACTTCCACCTTATCATCATCATCTACATTCATGCCAATAGATGCAAGTGACTCACATATGCTTTTGATTTTCAAGGTGTAGTCACTTAACGACATGCTCTTCTTCTCCAATGTATGCAGCTCGTTCTTGACTTGCCATTTCTATGCCTTTGTATTGGTCTCATACAATGTGACCAAACTGTTCCAAGCCTCTTTGGAGTCTTGGCATCTTGTTTGTGTCCAATGCTATCCTATATGCTAACAGATAGCCAATACATTACCTTTCATGCTCGTTGATTCCATTCCTCATATGCTCTTAACTGATCTAGAATTCGATTCCTTTCTGGTACATGTGGAGCATTTTCATTCTCTCCTTCGATGTACTTCCACTAGCCTTTTCCCATTAGGAAATTCATCGTTCTGAATCTCCAAGCATGGAAGTTGTTCTTGCCCAGCTTATCGCTCATAAGCTGACTCATTCCATCTATGTTTGTCATTTCTGCAGCAATTCACAACACCGCAAAACACTACAAGTAGCACTTCTGTTTGAACACTGTCGCACTGGCATTACAATTCGATCTCAGAAAAACACAGTTTTCGTGTACCAACAATACACAAAATCGCTTGAAATTCTAGATCTAGAATATATGAGTGTTGTCGAACACAATGCAAGTTACAGTTTCTTAAATTGACCTGGTTTTTCTAAGGGTCCCACATTGCAGCCTCGAAATGGAGGTCGAGATGGCTCCAAAACTTCAATCTTATTTTCATAGCAAACGGAGGTCATTTGTGAATCGCGTTTTCTCCACGCCAATTTTCGTTGCAAACGGAGGTCGTTTGTGAATCGTGTTTTCTCCACACCTTGCCGCGTACTCTTCACCATTGCCTTCTCCATGAGCTCTCTACAGGCACGCTGGCTCTGATACCATGTCACTGAGGAAGGAGATAAGGAAGAGAGCTCACATACACACTCTCACTCTCAAGGAGAAGCACACACACATATTGAGGCAAGGAAGAATAATCTTCTTCCTCTTCTTCTATTACATAAAAAGGAATGTAGAAGAATGACCTAAAAACAAGAATACAGCAAGTGGAATATATAAAGATCAGTAAATAAGGAAAAACCTAATGTCTGCGAATGAGTGAGCTGGCAAGGAAAAAATGTGCCATCACTCTTGGTAGATAAATCTAATAAAGCTCAATGAAGTATCCCTGACATATATTGGCGTGACCACTACATATGTCAATGAAACAAAAAACTGGTACGTGTCATCCTGGATCATCACATGTTGAGCTTGATATCTCAACAATATATCCCACATTTTCTTTTTCATAGAGTGATAACATACATATAAGGCATAAATGCAATCACATACATATACATATAAGGCATAAATGCAATCACATTTTCTTTGTTATAGAGTGATAACATACATATAAGGCATAAATGCAATCACATGCAAAAAGGAAAGTTGGGGAAGGAAAGGAACACTCATCCTCTACTTCAAATATTTGCATGAGGAGAGGAAGAGAGAGACAGAGAGGTGCATATTTTTCTTATCTCTCTTTTTGCAGCTTCGATAGCTCTTTGTAGAGATACACATGTAAAGAACTGATGGGAGTCTCTCTAAGAGGGAGAGTATTCATTCCCATAGATCAAGGCATCTGTTGTTATACCAATGAAATATCATTTTAGACAATGACAATAGCTTAGGAGATACTTGTGTGAACACATCTAAGAGATAGATAGATAGATAGTTAGTAAGATAGATAGATAGATAGATAGATAGATAGATAGATAGATAGATAGATAGATAGATAGATAGATAGATAGATAGATAGATAGATAGATAGATAGATAGATAGATAGATAGATAGATAGATAGATAGATAGATAGATAGATAGATGGATAGATAGATAGATAGATAGATAGATAGATAGATAGATAGATAGATAGATAGATTGATTGATTGATAGATAGATTGATAGATAGATTGATACACACACACACACACATATATATATATAGATAGATAGATACATACATACATACATACATACATACATACATACATACATACATACATACATACATACATACATACATACATAGGTACATAAATACATAGATAGATAGATCTGAAATATTTATGAGACATTGAATACAATTCAAGTTACACTTTTGCCAACTGCCTTGTTTTTTTTTGTGGGCCCCACATTGCAAGCTTGAAATGGAGGTTGAGATGGCTCCACCTTCTACCTTCATACCAAATTTCATAGCAATTTGAAATCATTTGTGAAGTGCACATTCTCCAAACCTTCTCACATACTCTTCATTATCAGCCTTCTCCATGAGAACTCTTTAGTCACAATGGCTATGATACCATGTCAATAGATAGGAGATAAGGAAGAGAGCTCTCACAATCTCACACACAAAGAGAGTAGCACACATAGATTGAAGCAAGGAAGAATGATCTTTTTCTTCTTCTTTTATTACATAAGGAGAATATACAAGAATGACCTAATACAACAATACAACCAATACATTATATAAAGAACAATACATAAAGAAAACCCCAATGCCTATGAATGAGTGAGTTGGCAAGAAAAAAAATGTACCATCACTCTTGATAGATAAATCTAGTAAATCTCACTAAAGTATCCCTGACATATATCAGAGTAACCACTAAACATGTCAAAGAAATGAAAAGTGGTATGTTTCATCCTCGATTATCACATGTTGAGCTTGATATCTCAACGCTATGCACAAGAGAATTGTGGGAAGTTTGATACATCTCCCAATTATGAGGCATGATTTAAGCTACACTATGGCACTTGAGAGTCAGTTTATGCAAGTTCTCAAGAAATTGCATTTAGATAATTTGAGACACACTCTACATTATGTGAGTGCCACTTTGAATTATGATTTGTTTTATGAAGTTGGTGTAGAATTTCAAGTTCATGGACACAGATGCAGATTGGAATGGTAATGTTGCAGATAGAAGATCTACTAGTGGTTTTCTATTTTTACTTGGGAGTGTTTTTGTTACATAGATTAGTAAGAAGCAACCCACTATTGCTTGTATAGAGGTGCTTCAATGGAAACATGTGAGGCATCGCGGATTAAGATAGTACTGGCAGATTTAGGTGTAAATGTGCAAAATCCTATAAGCATCTATTGTGGTAATCTTAGTAGCATACAATTAGCACAAAATCATGTTTTTCGTGCGCAAAAAAAGCATATCAAGGTACATTATCACTTTATAAGGGAGAAAGTATTGGAAAGTGATATTGATCTTGTTTATGTGAGGAGAGATGAGCAGGTTGCTAACATTTTGAATAAAGCACTTAGAGCAGAGAAGGTGAAGAAGTTTGGAAAGATGCTTGGATTATAAGACATGACATTGAGCTTGGCAGGGGTATTGAGACATCAAGCTCAACAAGTGATGATCAAGGATGATACGTACCACTTTTCACTTGACATCTGTAGTGTTTACAATTATATATGTCAAGGATACCTTTAGTTATCTTCACCAAATTTCTTTACCGAGAGCAATGGCACATTTGTTTCTTATGAACACACTCATTCATGAAAATTAGGGATTTCTTTATGTACTTGTCTTTATATATTGTACTGGTTGTATTTTTCTATTGGTTCATTCTTGGAAATTCTCTTCATGTAATAGATGAAGTAGAAGAGTATTATTCTTCCTTGTATAAATCTATGTGTTTGCTCCTCTCTTTGTGTGTGAGATTGTGTGAGAGCTCTCTTCCTTATCTCCTTTCTCATGACAATTTGTTCCCTCTCTGATGACCTATTGCAGGCTCACCCAATCCAACACCTTGTATGATCCCTTATTTTTCTTTCCACATTTGTCACATATATATAATTCCATAACACGGAAACAATTTATCTATTTCCAACCATGCTAAAATATCTTCTTCCTCTTCAATGTCCAAACTTGGACCTTCCATCATATTTTGTTTGATACTAATGCTAACTAACTTAGTTATATTGGTTTTTCCATGGCTATTTGGTCTTTCTTCAAAATGAATTTGCTTTAGCTCCTTCCCTTCATGCTTAACTCACATTGTATCCTTTCAATTGTCTATTTATCCTTAGTCACTCCTTGGGTCGTGGACTCTTCACTAGGTTCTTCATGAGGGAGTCTTCCCTTGCTCCTTGTCTACATTACCATGGATTCAATCTATTCCAGATGAAATACTTTACTCACTTGTGATGGCTTAGTGGTCTCATAGACACTATTTTCTTTGTCCATAGAGATCATCTGGATATATGATCTAGATGTGAAAGCCTTCTTTTTTGGGCAACACATGGTGTAATGATCTCTATCCTCTAGGAAATTTCTACATGGAGGGTAATCCTCTAGCATAGGACATTTGCTTTAGTAATTCCCATAGAGAGTACACGTGCGAAAGCAAAATGAAAAGAAGAGTGTACTCACAAAATGAAAGAGTGTGAAATACTCAAAGTGAATAGACTAAGAAATGGGTAAACTCAAATGGATTACAAATGAGCTTGTCAAGGGCATGGAGTAGGTTATATAAGCTTCTAACCAAATACAAAGTGGGGGAGAGGTTCTTCTTATATAGAATTGGAGGAGGTTCTCTAAAGTACATCATATGTGGGATAATTTCCCCCAAAGGAGAATGAATACAATGGTAGAAGACAATGGCAACGTACCCAAATACAGTGAGATACAATATAAAATGAAATGGATTATCTCATGGATACAAAATGGAGATGCACTCGTGCACATATAAATGGAAATGAGGTAGATAAAATCATGTCATCAACACCCCTCTACAGCTCTTGGAGTGGTTGAATGCTACAAAGATCTACCAAGTGTTGGAGCACAACTTGAGGTAGAGCCTTCGTGAACATGTCTACCAGGTTCTCTTGAGAGGTACACTGCTCGAGAGTAATCTTGTGTGATATAAGCTTCTTGGGATGGATTGATACTAGATTTGGACGTGCTTCATTCGAGCATGTAACATTGGATTCTTGGCGATTGCCAAGACTGACTGGTTGTCAGTGCATATTCAAGTCAGAGTATCCTGCAAAATACCAATGTTAGGTAATAAATATTAATACCAAATGGCCTTGCATGTTGAAAACCTAGAGGCTTGATACTTGACCTTGGTGGATGATAGAGCAATTATAGGCTACTTCTTCCTTTCCCAAGCGATAGGTCTTGAGCAAAGCAAGAATACCTTGACCAAAGACCATGATGTCTAGTATGGGCAAGGTATTGAAGTAGTAAGGTGTCAAAGTAGTCTCTAAGTAGAATCCCCCATGTTTGACGAGGTTGGTGTGCAAACTGATTGAGAATACCAATTGCATATGAAATATCTAGTCTTGTGTTGGCCAAGCCAAGTAAAGAGCCAACTAGTTATCGATAAGCATGCACATCCACTAGTGATGAAGATTCCTCCCATGTGAGATTGATGTTTGGATCAAGTGGTTTATATACTAAGTGACATTGGTCCATATTATACCTAGAAAGAAGATGAGAGTAGTACTTCTTTTGTGAGAGGAATATACCATTTTTTTTTGCCATACTTCCATGCCTAAGAAATCATGAAATCGACCAGGTCATGGAGTACTCAAAGGTGAATTTGTGTGATGATGAGTTAGATGTGTTCATCATTAAAAATCAAGTCATCTACATAGATGATGATTATGGAAACTAAGGACTCTTTGTTGTATATGTATAAGTTAGCTCAAAAATGGTTTAGAGTGCCCAATATGCATTTAGAAACACCCATGGGACCTTATAGTAGCCTTCCCAAGCACACACACACACACACGACTCTTTCTTATATTTGTGATGTTACAAGAGGAGGGTACTAGTGCCAAATGGAGCCAAAGGTGAGGGTTACACCCTTTGGAAAATACAAAGTGACCCATCCAATGATAAAATGAGTGTCAAAATCTAGGATCAAGTACCCTTTGAGTGTCCCGAGGGAGAGGGTTAAAACCCTTTTGAAAATGCAGGAATAATTGGCTTGATTGTAGCTTTAAAAAAGTGGTCACTTAAAATTATAGAATTATATCTAACATTTGGAAATTACAAAAGAATGCCTTGGAGTGGGTGTACAATGATGATGAGTTACACACCTGGTCATCACGTCCTAAAATAATGTGGCAAAATGGATGATGACTTAGAAAGGACCCATATGAACAGGATTGGGATGAGCCTTTGAAGACCTTCAAGGAATGTGTGATTACCAAACCTATGAGTTTATATGGGTCTAAAATCTAAAGTTAAAAGACAAAATGAGTGGTTTAAGTGGAGAAAAGTCGAAAGTCTTACATCATTAGTGATGTCAAGTAGCAAGAAAATTAATGATCGGCATACAACCATGTGGGTAGGCATATATGGAACACTTATTGAATTTTTCTATATCTCTTAATATCTCTATCTCTCTCTCTCTCTCCCTCTATTTGGAGATGGGGGCATGAACATAACAACTATCATACTACTTTTGCACCATTCATGAGTGCGCAAGGAGCACAAAGAGATGACCTCACCTATAGCATGTTTCTACTATGATTCTAGTTATTGCCTCTGCCTAGAAATCCTCCATCAGTAGAGATGGTATCCACCACTATTGTTGCAGGCAGTCCCTCTGAGCCTTTTATTGTGCGAGTTGTAGAGTCTCACTCTCTCTTTCTTTCTCTATCTCTCTCTCTCTCTCTCTCTCTTTCACATAGAGATGGCACAAGCTGCTTCACTAGTTATTGAGCTTTCCTTAAAATGCTCCATATGTGTGCATCTTGGTTGTACATCTACTACTCCAAGCATCTCAAGTGTGTGCTCACAATTGCGCCCCTTTCTCAGAGATAGATGGTGTACATAGAGAGAAATTTTCCAACAAGTGTGCAACCTTGTGTGCATGCTTGAGCTACTCTGAAGGTGTTGCACATTATCTCTCTATGTATGTTCTCTTGATGTGTGATAGTGAGTTGTAACTATTCACAAAAGTGATGTTCGAGTGCTTCACAATGTTGTCTAAAATGGTTCACAATAGAAGATGAGCTTTGTATAATTCTTTTGATCACTTCAATTGCTGCCACCTATCTTGTTCCCATGTGGTATAAGGAAATAAGAGAATGAGTGTTGACCATGAGTGCTGGAGTGAGGTTGTGGTGCATCTTTTCTTGCACACTAGCAATCATTGACTTTGCTTAATAGTGAGCTATTTCTTGTCCTAAGAAAAGGCTTGTGCCTACTATTGCATGGATGATCTTATTGAGTAGCTTATAACGATGGGAAATAATGAGAGGTGACCAAATTACTATCGAATTTGGTCCCATGGAGCATTTCAACCTATACTAATGATGAAAGCTTATTTATAAGAATCCAAGAAAGCTTTGTAAAATACTCTTCTCCATTGGAGAAAAGATTTGCAAAGCTTGAGAAGGGTAAAGCATACAAACAATGCTTTTGTTGCTACAAGGAAATGACAATAAATGAGCATGGACTAATAGTGGTGATGCTCCCTTTGGAAAACGTATTGTACATTATCTGCTAAGGCTCACAAATTATGACACTTTCCATGTAGCCATCAAAGACCAAGGTGACTTCACCTTACCACAATTTATGACACTTTCCATGTAGCCATCAAAGATTGAGGTGACTTCACTTTACCAGATATGAAATGCAAAGAAAACACAAATGGGAGATCTAATACAGAGGAACAATCAAATCCATGGAAGATAACATCAAAGTGGGTATGAACCATCAAAATCACCACCAAAAAAAGGCAAAGAGTTTGCAAGAATGTGAGAGTCTCCAGAAATTCCACATAAATAATGAACAAAATAAAATAATGACTACCAAAATGCAACCAAGAACAAAGTGGGAGGGTGGGGAAAGTTGGAAAGGTGTGAGAGGGTGGGCAAATGAGCAAGGTATGACCCAAAAGAGCATAAAATGTTGGCAAAAAGACTTCTCCAAACGAGTAAAGTGCAACACCACCAAACTCAAGCACCATCATCACCAAAACCACCACCAAATGAATCCCCAAGAATTGCACCTATTGCTTTGATACCATGGAGAGAGTACACATGCAAAAGCAAAATGAAAAGAACAGTGTATCCACAAAATGAAAGAGTGTGAGATAAAATGAGCTTGCCAAGATAATGGAGAAGGATCTACAAGCTTCTAACCAAGTACAAAGTAGATGAGAGGCCCACTTTATATAGAATTAGAGGAGGATGTCCAAAGTATATCATATGTGAGATAATTTCCCCTGAAGGAGAATGAATACAATGGTAGAAGCAAATGGCAAGGTCCCCAAATATAATGAGATACAATATAAAATGAAATGGAGTGTCTCTTGGATATAAAATGGAGATGCACTCATGCGAATACAAATGGAAATGAGGTAGATAAACTCATGTTTTCAACAATTCCCACAATCTCCACACCTAAAACAAATAATTGGTTTCCTTGGACCACTTCCAAAATGAAGTATTTCGATGGCAATGCACCACAGTGCGCTCTCCTTCTCGAGAGCTCCACAACGATATGCTCGGAGTAGAAAACCAAGCTCCTAAAAGCCACACGCAGTACTCCGCACAGAGGCTGTAGAATACGCAAAAAAACACAGTACACAGGGAGCACGATGACAGACTTCTTAGGTCTTAGAAATGCGGTCAAACTTCCAGACTGTGACTGACTAGGCCACTATATGTTTTATTAAAGAACATATACAAAGAAGTGTCCGGTGGCCATTTGGCCTTTCACATGGACACTAACGGTAACAATCTCCCACTAAAGGCCAATATGGCTAGAGTAACTATGGGAGAAAAATAAAGAATGATAAAGAATACCTGAGTGTAAGTATACAAACTATAGCTCCCACCTGATGGGCATGTTACACAATATACAAGTGACTGCGTAAGATGAAGAATCAAGTAACCCCCATCAAGTGTCAACAGTGTCGAAAGCTATCATGTGGTAGAGCTTTAGTCAAAGCATCTGCAGCATTATCTCGAGTGTGAACCTTCTCAAGAATAATGTGTTCAGTGGCTAAGCAATCTCTAATGAAGTGATACCTCACCTCAATATGCTTGGTCTTTGCATGATAGACCGGATTCTTAGCCAAAGCAATGGCACTCTGACTATCACTGAGCAAGTCATGAGGTACATGCTGAGGTAAACCCATATCACAAGCAAGACGAGAAAGCCACAATGCTTCCTTACAGGCCTCACTTGCTGCAACATACTCTGCTTCTGTGGTGGAAACAGCTGTACATTCTTGAAGACGAGATCTCCAAGAGATAACACCTCCAGCAAAATGAAAAATGTACCCTGATGTAGACTTACGATTGTCTACACAACCAGCATAGTCAGAATCTGTGTAACCGATAATGGATGCTTTCCCTCTACCTAAGCATAGACACTTGTCCTTAGTGCCACTCAGATATCTCAAAATCATCTTGACTACTTCCCAATGTTTCTTGCCAGGATTAGACATATATCTGCTCACAACTCCCACTGCAAATGCAATGTCTGGTCTCGTAGCTACCATAGTGTACATGAGACTACCAACAGTAGACTCATAAGGAATTTTGGTCATGAATTCCTTTTCCTCATCTGATTTGGGGCAGTCATCCTTGCTCAATTTCACATATGTGGGTAAAGGTGTACTCAATGCCTTACCACCCTGCATATTGAATCGGTGAAGTACTTTGGATATGTACTCACTTTGAGACAAGTATATGCATCTTTTACTCCTATCACGAGTAATGCGCATGCCAAGAATATGTTTGGCATCCCCCAAATCCTTCATATCAAATGTCTGACTCAATTTGTTTTTGAGAATTGACAAATCATAAGAGGACTTCCCAGCAATCAACATATCATCGATGTAAAGTATTAGGCATATCAAGCTTCCATCAGAGCATCTCTTTGTGTAGAGAGAATGATCCTCATTGCTCCGAGAATAGCCTTGGGACTTCATAAAAGCATCAAAATTTTGGTACCATTGTCTAGGAGACTGTTTAAGTCCATACAAGCTCTTCTTGAGCTTACAAACTAGACTTTCCTTTCCAAGAACTACATAACCCTCTGGTTGTTCCATATAAATCTCATCTGTAAGATCTCCATGCAAGAAAGCTTTTTTCACATCCATTTGGACTAGCTCTAAGTCCTCCATTGCAACGAATCCAAGCAACATGCGCAAAGTAGTCATCTTGACCACTGGAGAGAAGATTTCCTCAAAATCAACACCATGTTGTTGCTTAAAACCCTTTGCAACAAGTCGTGCTTTATATTTTGGAGAAGCACTCTCTGATGTGAATTTCAGCTTATATACCCATTTACATTGTAAAGCTTTCCTGCCCTTCGGCAAAGGTACTAAGTCCCAAGTACCATTCTTGTGAATAGAATCCAACTCACTCTTCATGGCACGCTCCCACTTGACGTGATCCTCTGTCTGCATAGCCTCTTTGTAGCAAGAAGGCTCACCGGCATCTGTTAGCATAACAAAATCTAAACCTGGAACATATCTATCAGGTGGATATGAGACACGTGCAGAATGTCTCAATGGTTGCTGAACACGAACATGTGTAGACTGATCTGAATGGACATTCTCTTGAACATCCCTATGTGCAGCATTTTTATGCATGCTAACCGGAGGACTAGTATCCTCAAACACCACTCTTCTCACTTCAACCTCCTTAATGGGTTGTTTATGCATCTTAGACTCATTAAAAATGACATCACTACTTTTGATCATTGACCGTGTTTCAGGATCCCATAAGCGATATCCAAATTGTCCTTCTCGACCATATCCAAGAAAAATGCATTTCTTTGACTTATGGTCCAACTTTTGTCTAAGATTCTTGGGTATATGAACATATGCTTCACACCCAAAAACTCGAAGATGATCATAATATGGTGGTTTCCCTGTCCATAACTCTTGTGCCACTTTCAGACCTTTGGCAGTACTAGGTGAAAGGTTAATCACATGAACTGCAGTCAATACTGCTTCTGCCCAAAAACCTTGTGAGAGGTTTGCATGATGCAACATAGAGACTACTCTATCTTGAATAGTTATATTCATCCTCTCAGCTACACCACTCTGTACTGGGGTATAAGGAGCTGCAAAATCTCTACGAATCCCTCTAGACTGACAGAGTTGAATTCATGTGAGGTATACTCACCCCCATTATCTGAACGTAAAGCCTTAAGCTTAGTTCCTTTTTCGGTCTCAACTGAAGCAAGCCATTTTCTGAAAGTAGGGAATGCATCATCCTTTGATTTGATAGGATATACCCAGACTTTTCTAGTAGCATCATCTATGAAAGTGACAAAGTAAAGAGAACCACCTAAGGACCTAGTGGGCATAGGACCACACACATCTGTATGAACGAAATCTAAAGGCTGAATTGAAGAGTCAATGTGCGTTCTACGCACATTTCTGGTTTGCTTTCCATATTGACAATGCTCACAAAATGAAAAATCAGAGAAAGATAACACAGGTAAGTAGCCAGAACGAGAAAGATTTTCCATTCCACTACGTGATATATGGCCCAAACGACCATGCCAAATAGAAGCCATAGGCTGTTCAGTAACAACTAACAAGTGTTCTTTCTGTGATACAAATAAAGGATAAAGTGAGCCAACTTTGTTTCCTTTTGCAATAACCATATTGCCCTTTGATATACGAAAGGACTGAGAATAGAAGACCACCTTGTAACCAAGGTCATCAAGTTGACCAACTGACATCAAACTACGTTATAACTGAGGTACATGGCGTACGTTATGCATAATAAATTTTGAACCATCAATGAACTACACAACCACATCTCCAATCCCCACAACATCACACTGGTAAGAGTCACCAAGTCTCACAGTACCAAGAGACTTTGTTGCATAATTAGAGAACCATTCTCTATGTGGTGTCACATGGAAAGAAGCACCAGAATCTAGCAGCCAGGTGTGGGAAAGAGAATCAGCCATAAGTGCCTCAGATGGCATAGTACTATCAAGTGTCAACACATCAACATCATCAAAAATAGCATTGATTTCTTCAATCTTCACAATCGAAGTAGATGGTGCAGGTAACTGTTTAACATGCCCATCAACATTCTGTCCTTTACCTTTAGCATTCTTTAATGCATAACAGTCTTTCTTCGTGTGTCCTTTCTTATGACAATAATGGCATTCGATATCCCTCTTCTTTGATTTACTTCTACTCTTATTCCACTGACCATTCTTTTCCTTGTTCTTGCTCCTGCCACGTTGCTCATTCTTTCCTTGGTAAGAATCACGAACATTGTATGCATCTCCACTCCGAGTGCCAACCATAGCTTTTCTACGAATCTCCTCACTCAAGAGTGCTCCACATATGTCATCATAGATGACTTTACCACCAGGTGCACTGTTGCTAATAGCTGTGCAAAACGTATCCCATGATGATGGCAGGGTGCATAATAGCAATACTGCTTTCATTTCATTATCCATATCCATTTTTTGAGCCTGTAACTGGGAGAATATAGCATCAAACTCATTTAGATGAGCAGCAACACTATCTATGTCCTTCATACAAAGGTCATATAATTTTCTCATCAGATACACCTTATTTGATGTCGTCTCTTTTTCATATGTATTGCATAACTTCTTCCAAAGCTCCTCTGCACTTTCACAGTCTAATACTGTAAAGTAAACATTATCTACCAGGTGCAAGCGAATGGTAGACCTGGCCATTTCATCTAGCTCATCCCAATCATCTTCATCCATGTTAGCAGGCTTCTTTGAAATCCCATTTATTGGCTTCCATTGCCTCCTTTGAATCAGCACATCTTTAATTTGATTCTTCCATAGAGCAAATTTTGTGCCATCAAATTTTCGGATTTCAAAATGGTCTTTGCCCTGCAAGTTATAGCTCCTCCTCGGAACACTAGCACTAGACCCTGATCCACCGGATGTGCCTGAGACCTCTGATGCCATGATCGTAGAGAACTGAATAGAATGATAATGGAGCTAGAGGAGTCCAAACACCAACAAATAAGTGTATCACGGAGTAAATCGACCACTATATAGTTGACTAAACCAGAAATCTGAAAAAAAATTTGCCAGAGTATCCTCTGCAAAATTAGCATATGACCAGTGTCAAAGTATCATAAAACTGCAAGTACTGACATGTCTACCTGCATAGTGAATCACTGACTCCACTGCATATAATCAATTACCCAATAGAAGCCAACTAGGCTTATCGAGCACCTATGAACAACTATCATACATCTCCTATGGCGAGGCTGGGTAAGTCTTCCACCTGCATCACTGAAGAGACCCCGACATCTGGGTGTCTCCCAGTTAAGAAAACCTCACCACGACCCTCTTTATCAAACGTAAGAGGCTTTATGCAAAGAACGTAACTGCTATATCAATGACCACATGGATGTACATAAGCGGTATCCACAGAAGCGTACATGTTGTGTATGTGCTCAATATATGCAGTAAAATAACACTAAAAGGCTGAATACATAGCCCAAAGACTAGCCAATAACACTTGCAAGTGTCTGTGAACTCTGATGTTTTAAGCTTAAAAACCTGCATAAATTTGCAGCGGCTGCTCCCACCAAAACTGAAAACCTCTCGAGAAACATGTGGTTTTACGAGTGTGGCTGAAAATACAACCCCAAAGGTTGATATTTATTTTCTGAGAAGTACAAAGAACACTCTTCTTGATGTTCTTGGACCTGTGTGAAGAGAACTATGTGCGAAAGTACCAAAATGGCTCCAAAAGACACCCCAAAAAAAACTTCAAAAATAGGCTTTGAAAGCAAAGAATGAAGCTTTGAGGGACCAAAACTTGTTGAAGGTAATGTCAACCTTAGTCTTTCCCCTCCTTCAATCACCACAAGAGTGTAGCTTAGTGGCAAGAGATTGCCACGGTTAAGCGAGCTCTGGGGGGAACAGTACTGGGATGGGTGACCTCCTGGGAAGTACCGGGAACCTCTATATTCCTTGATCGTTGAGGTCCTCCCTCGCGCGCAGCCAATGATGCCAACGGTGACTTCAGTGACTCGGATGACAAGGTATGCCAAGGTCTATGCCTTGGTCGCCACCTTAGTCGTAAGCATTGGAGAAAGCCTGGGGGGGGGGGGGTGCTCGCTTCGCTCGCACAAAAGGAACAAAACTTTTGCCTCGAACTGCTCTGATACCAGTGAAGTATTTCGATGGCGATGCACCACAGTGCGCTCTCCTTCTCGAGAGCTCCATGACGATATGCTCGGAGTAGAAAACCGAGCTCCTAAAAGCCGCACGCAGCACTCTGCACAGAGGCTGTAGAATACGCAGAAAAACACAGTACACAGGGAGCACGATGACAAACTTCTTAGGTCTTAGAAATGCGGTCGAACTTCCAGACTGTGACTGACTAGGCCACTGTATGTTTTATTAAAGAACATATACAAAGAAGTGTCCGGTGGCCATTTGGCATTTCACATGGACACTAACGGTAACACAAAATCACCTTTAGGACATGTCTTTTGAGTATTATCTTGATTTGGAGTTGGGGCCATTAAATTTGATGGTGACACAGATCCTATTTGAGCTTCTTCTTCTCCCCAATATGCTTGTCTTAGAGTCCCTCTTGAGCATCACTATTGAGCTCCATGGCTAGGAATCCTGCATAACTAGCAAGTTATATTTAAGAGAGGACACTCACCACATGCCCTTGCAACACTCTTGAGCTCCTTCTTCTTCCCAATATGCTTGTCTTGGAGTCCCTCTTGAGGAGCACTCTTAAGCTCCATGGCTAGGATTCCTACATAACTAGCAAGTTACAAGAGAGGACACTTGCTTACCACATGCCCTTGCTTGCTACACATTGTACACCAAAGTCCACTTTTGACTCCATTCACGAATGAACCTTTTGCAATTATTGATGGAGTTGTGCCTATTAATGACATGAGTTCTTCTACTTCATTTCCACTTGTATCCGCATGAGTGTATCTCCATTTTGTATCCAGGAGACACTTCATTTAATATAATTTTATATTGTATCTCATTGTATTTTGGTACCTTTCCATTTTCTTCTACTAGTGTATTCATTCTCCTTCAATTCGAATGATCTCACATATTATGTATTCTAGAGAGCCCCCTTCAAATCTATATAAGG
Source organism: Ceratopteris richardii (assembly GCA_020310875.1). Lineage (NCBI taxonomy): Eukaryota > Viridiplantae > Streptophyta > Polypodiopsida > Polypodiales > Pteridaceae > Ceratopteris > Ceratopteris richardii. The sequence goes on from CM035408.1 coordinate 118,939,381, forward strand.
AAGGCCTCTCCCCTAATTTGCACTTGGTTAGAAGCTTGTAGAGCCTACTCCATGCTCTTGGCAAGCTCATTTCTAATCCATGCAAGTTACCATTTTCTTGGTCTACTCACTTTGAGTCTCTCACACTCATCCATTTTGCGAGTATACTTCTTCTCCTTTTGCTTCTGCATGTGTACTCTTTAAATAGTATCAAAGCACTAGGCAGAGATCTTGGTGGTCCTTGTGGAGGTTTTGGTGGTGCTTTGGGGGTCTTGACAACGTTCTTTTGATGGTGGAGTTTTTTTTTCATCATCCATTTTGTGCTTTGGAAGCATGTTTGAATGCTAGTAGTCATTTTTCCCCTCCCACCCTTTTTTTTTCACCTCTCTTTACCCATCATCCCACCTTTTTTGTGGATACATTATGTGTTTCTTCAATCTTTGTGGTCATTATGTGGAGTTGTTGATGGTCTTTGAAGTGTCTCTATATACTCTTTGCTATTACTTTTCCCCAACTTTTGAAGTGTTTATCAACACTTTTAAGAAGATACTTGACCATTCATCCACCATTTAGTTTTTGGTGGTTCATCTGGCCATCTTGAAAGTGTTGATAAACATTATTGTATTCCATTTTGGTGGTCTTCAATACTCATTGCATAACCTCTTCAAGGTGGTGGTCACATATGTCTAAATGTCGAAGTGTTCCATGATTCTCTAGCACTTGGCCTTCCAGCTTCTCGATGTTGATCTCGTTCCCTATTCCTCTCATAATAGTATGACATAAGAGCTCATCTATCATCATTCACTCATTGCATCACGAAAGCGCCTACAAACTCTTGTGTGAACTGCTTCTAGAAAAACCTCTCAACCTCAAAACTAGAAATTGAACAACAAGTCGTGTGTGTGGGGAGAGTTGTACTACACAACCTCACTTCAAATGACAGACCAGTTGTGCATTCACCAGGCAAACTTTGCAGGTGCAATAGTCTTCAGCTCCAAGAACGACAATGAGAAAGGGAAGTTGCTCTGAGAGCTTCCTTGCCCCATTCGTGCCTCACGAAAAGAGAGGAATAGAAAACATATTGCAACCTCCTTTAGCTTACACCTACCACATGAAAGCAACACTAAGAGAATGCAAATACAACCAACTCCAGAGTAGAGAAAGACTAGCTAGCTCATATGTTGAGCTTCGGTTCTTTACTCTAGCTAGCTCATATGATGAGCTTCGGCTCAGTGCGAAGTAGTGTTAAATTGAGTAGGCAACAGGATGTTCAACACAACCAACCATAGCTTAGGATCTGCGCCAACATATCTCGCCGTCTCTTTCATAAGGAATTGTTCTACTCAAAAGGATCAATATTCAAGACGGAAGTCGATAGTCTCACAAGGTGACTCCATAAGATTTTTGCTCCATGGACGAGATCCCTCAAAGTGTCGAGATCATTGGCCATGTCCATGCATGCTACAAAGTGAAATAGATGACGGGGAGCAGTCCATCTAGTACTCCCCATGCTGTCGTGGTTTCCTCCAATGGAGAAGGGCTTATCAATTTTGCAATGCAGATTTAAGGGCATTGGCAACGCTGACTTTCCACGATAGTTGTATCTACCCTTCCTCATGCTGCACCATCGCCATAGAGGTGCGCCTATACTAGCAACATCTACCTCCTCACACTCTCCTTTAAATCACTTACATTTTTTTGTGTGAGTTCACATTCTTAGGACAACCTTTGTCATCCAAAAATCTCCTCTATGACGAAGCCTCACAAACTTTCGTAATCACTCTCTGAGATTGTTGAGCACACGTTGCCCATCTTTGAAATTCCTCACTAAAGGGCTATTTTGCCCTTTTCCAAGGGTATTTTCAAATCATGTCCACCCCCAATTTTAATCTTCAAAGCATAGTCATAAGTCTTGCATCCAAGGCCTTAAGAGTCATCGCCACTTTCAAAGATTATCATGCAAACTCCCGTTGTGTGGAAGACAAATATCAAGCAAAGATATGACTTCCTAAGTCTTATGAGACTTTTGTAACAACACTTTCCAAATGTGCTCAAGAGTTAAGAAGGAAGAAAGTGCGAAGACTCCTTCTCCTTCATGACTTGCAAGCAAACTTCAACCTCACAAGAAGCAGCCATGAAAGCTAAAGGTCTCTTCAACAAGGCTAAGAAAGCTGCAATCATTTAGCAATGTTCTTAAACAAGCTCTAGCAATTCTTCCAAGAAATTTACATGCAACTATTGTGGTAAATCAAGGTATATCGAAAAGTTATGCTATAAAATGAAGAGCAATTCTAAAGCATCTACTTCCAAAAACTAAGCAAAATCCTCTATACATAGATCTCATTGTTCACATGAAGATCTCTTTATCTCGACAAAGGCAAATGCCCTAATCACTTTTAACTTCTCCTAGGAGTGGATATTTGATAGTGGTGCAACCTCCCACATGTGCAAGGAGTGGATATTTGATAGTGGTGCAACCTCCCACATGTGCAAGGACTGCAAGTCATTTCAAGAGTTAGAAGACCACACGGACGAAGTTTTACTTAGGAAATAACAAGAGTTTTCCAATAAAAAAAGGAATAAAATACAAATTACGAATCGCAAAGGAAAATGCAAAGCCTTATCGAACACAATTTTTGTACCAAATTTGTGTATGAACATCCTCTCTATCAAGACAATCACCAATTGTTACAAATAGGTGCCTTTAAGGTAAACACCTGAGCAAAAATTGATAAACACTTAAGCAAAACTTTAATAGTATTAGCTTAAACAAAACTTTAAACAAAACCTTAATGGTTTTCGCTTAAACAAAACAATGCAATCATATCATATTCTATGTTCATTGTTATATCGTGAGAATGTTATTCTAAAAATATTTTAGTAAATGTTTTATCACGTGCAACACATAATATTTTTGTAAAAATTTTATCATGTGTAAAATGAAGCTATTTTTTAGTAAAAGAGATTTGCTTGGCTTTGTCCGTGTAATTTATTATTGTAAGAGTTCGTATGATTTTCTAGTTTGAGAATTCCTCCGTACTCCAATTAAACGTATTTGAGCTATTGGAAGGTTCTCCTTTTAGATACACACATACATATGTATGTAGACTTACATATATCCATATATATGTATGCATAAGTATACATACATTATATATATATATATATATATATATATATATATATATATACATACATACATACATACATACATACATACATACATACATACATACATACATACATACATACATACATACATACATACATACATACATACATATATATATATATATATATATATATATATATATATATATATATATATATATATATATATACGCACACATAAACTTATTCATGCAAGCATGTTTACCGAGGGAAATACATCAATCCATACGTACACAAGCATGCATACATACATACGTAATTACTTACACGAACGCATTCATCATGCATGCATGTAAATAGACACAAATGTATGTAAATTAATTTACTCCATGCTTGTTGCTTATTTATTAACTTAATTGATTATTTTTCCAATAAAATTTCATGTATTTTCTAATACATCTACCCAATTCTTCGTTTAGACACTTAAAAATAACATTTACTTGTGCCTATTCGGTATCAAGTTATACAACAACGAGATTATATATATATATATATATAGTTGCGCTTGTTGTTTCTTTTTTTTTTTAAATAAAGGAAGTTCGGCCTTAGGCTACTCTCTCGGACTTGAATCAATTAAAAGAAAAGTACAAGAGAAGGGTACATAGAAGGTAAATCACCTTCACATCACTTGCATGCGGAGCTCACATGAGATTAAGCTTGTTGTTGGTCAAATGGATCACTAGATGATGTCTAAACAGGGTTTCTTACAATTTCTCACTCTTTGGGGGAGTCACCAAAGAAATGAGCACATCTTTCCCCCAGATCTTCCATAGGACCTTCCCTCTGATGGCGTTCTAGAGAGTCGCAAAGCAATCGGTTGCTTCTCCCGGCAGAGCTTGCTTCCAACTGATATGTTTATGAGGTCTAATTTTCTTTCTGAGCCTTCATGCAAGACCTTGCAAAGCTTACATGAAGTTATAGAGGAGGTTGATAAACCTCACATCCCCATCATGCGGAGCCCACTTGGTTTTAAGCTTATTGTTGACATACTGTAGCTCTTTGTGATGTCTGAAAGGGGGGGGGGATTTCTTACAGTTAGCAATTCTTTTGCCGAGAAGAAAGAGGGACTTCTTGAGTGACCACTCCTTGGGGGTATTGCCAAAGTTGTGAGCGCATCTTTCCCGCCAAAGCTTCCAAAGAATCTCTCCCCTGATCGCATTCCACAACACCACAGAGCAACGGATCACTTCACCAATAAGGACTTGCTTCCAATAAGGGTTGTTGTTTCTTTAAGTACAACTAACTAGGTTTACTTTTATTGTATCACTCCATGCGACAAGGACACTTACTTTTTTGCGAGTGATGTTGCTTATGCTTGGTTTCGATCCGGTGGTAGGAAAGAGTTTTTTTTTTTTTAATTACAAATTTTAAGGAAGTTAAGTCAAAGCTTAATCCTCTTGAGCTTGAATGTATTGAAAGAACAACTCTATGAAGTATCACAAGAAAAGGATTTTTCAACGATCCAAAGACATTGCAAGGGTAGACTCGCCACACTGACCCAAGCATGTTCAATAGTTTCTAAGAATTGAACACACAATTTCCACCTCAATAGGTCAATGCCCAACCAACTCGTCGTTGAATTGGTTTGAACCCTTGACCTCTTAAGGCAGGGGTGAAGGTTCAACCCCTGTCAGCCATGATTGACATGTATGGCTCTTAGGCCAATTTAAACCTAGTTTTCTTATTGCCTTATCTTCATCTTTATATCATTTTAGGATAGCTTTAACCCTTACTTTGTGAAATGCAAAAAGTCCCATGAATACTATGCTCGTTCACTTCTCTAATTGTTCTTTCAATCAATTCAAGGATAGAGAGATTAACTTTCAGCTGAGCTTCCCTTTTAAAACAAGAACTTCAAAAGTTAAAAACTTAAAGGATTCTCTATTGATTCAACAAAAAATCTCATAAATAAAATTTCAATTCCAGCACGGCATATTTTTTTTTCGAGAGGGGGTAGGGTCGACCTAAAATGTAGTGGATTTAAAACGAGTTTACTTTTGTTTTGTCTCTCTAATGATACCTGTACATACGAGAGATGTGTTGCTACTCAGTTTGGACTCTTAGTGTGGATTAACGTTAAGCTGCGGCATGAATAACTTTCCATGTGTAGAATAGTTATTTGTGCATACATATTAGAAAACATTCTGGCCCTACCATAATACGTATCGCGATTCGCCTTCCCGCGTGGAAACAAATCGAAAGTTTGGAGAACATAATAGATCAACAGTTTCAAAGGCTCTTTCTAAAAATTGGATGACCAAAAACTTTCGCTATGAATTGAAGGGGTGGAGAATCCGGAGCCTTAGGAAACACAAAATTGAATTGAATGCCGCCGGAGCAGTCTGAATGCACCATAGAGTTCAAGGGTCCTCAAATTAAATCTCCCTCCCCCTTTCTCTCTCGTGATGGCATATGACATCATTTACATGTATGACTAACAACGTCAAAAGTCGTCACAATCACTTTTCGGACTGCCACTGGTTTCGCGCGAACCGAGATGATGCTATGGAGAAGCAAGGAATAGCTTCCATCGCCATTCTACCGTCGGGGTCCATTTCTGGTCACTTCGTGGACACTAGAACTTCTGAGTGCCTGGGAATCTTCGGAACGCGTTAGCCTCTCTCTTTGATATGGAACATATCATTATCTTAGTCGGTGATGTTTTTGGTCAGCCTCCTGATTTTTGTGTCTCCCTTTTTGATAATAGAAATAGAATGTGAGAGAGAGTGCAGTCGTGGAGAGGATTACAAACTTATCGACCTTTGTATCCTAGAGTTCCAGGTGAGGTGTGTGTGTGTGTGAGAGAGAGAGAGAGAGAGAGAGAGAGAGAGAGAGAGAGAGAGAGAGAGAGAGAGAGAGAGAGAGAGAGAGAGAGAGAGAGAGAGAGAGAGAGTCTAATGTCTATTGCGACACTTCTTGTGCATAGAATCGAAGAAAAATTGTACAAGAATTCGAAAAAGAAACAAATTTATCTCCATCCTATATGCGATTATAAAGTGATTGTCCTTGGGAGCTCTTTCTTGTGAACTTGAATTATGAGAACGTGCAATAGGCTCATGTATGAAGGTTGTAGTTTCGATCCGAAGAACGTACGCAATTTATGATGAACGATAGTTTTTTGATATATTATGGAATATTGGGATTTGATCTTACTCATTGCGTCTCTGATTTTTGCCTTTGAGTTTTAATGGGGACTCTTTTTTGTCTCATCGATAGTTTTTATACTTTAGATGGAGAGAAGTATAAAAGGAAGATAGACCTCCAAAACAATCAACTAGATGTCAGATATATAATCGGTTATTTCTTCATCAAACTTTTATTTTTCCCTTGAGTAATAGTCGAAGATGTTGTAAAAATTCTTTATAGAAACTGAATACAATATTGAAGGAGTACAACTTCCAAAAGTATGGGACTGCCTAAGCTAATGCCAATTGCATCTCCAATCATGCATGTAGAGTGCACACGAGCTATTAATTTCCCAAAGTCATTGTCAACAAAATCTACCAATGAAATCATTCCTAAGAAATTAACCCTAGTTTGTAGGAAAAGTGTTTTATATTGTAGGGTCAGCTTGGACTTGTCAACTATGTATAAGTTTTAACATTTTGGATATGGAATCAAGCCTCTTAGACCACATTGACTTGTCCTACTATTGTTAGAGAAGGCTTGGAGTATGAGAGCAGCCCCATCCTTTCAGATTTAGTTATATCTTCAGTTAGTCTTCAACATATTACCTTTCTGCCAATCCTTGTAGCTGGTGAAAAAACTTGGAAGGACTCATATTGCTATGTGTGCTTATCTATTTTCAATCAATATTTTGTTTTATTTCTTTTGAAATTTACTTTCTACATGTCAAGTTTGTGCTTTATTCATTCTATTAGTGGTCATTTGATTTTTGTGACTTTAAGCAAGCTCCTCTTTCATGACATCTATCCACCCTTGATCCTTGAGAGCTTCATTAGTACTAGCATGCTTTTCCTTTAATGCCACATATGATAATAGAGAATCCAAGTGCAATTCTCAAAAAGAACATTATTACCTCTATAATCGTAGTACGCTCTTTGTATGTCTTCTTGGGCTTTTTTAATTTGACTCCTCAATTTTTTTTTTTCGAAATGGCCTCTTTATTTTTGATTCTTGGAGTGTTGAAATAGGTGAAAATGGTACTTTGTTGAGCAAAGGAGGTAATCTCTCTCGCATGCTATGCTCTTGACCACTTGGAAGTTGGCTCATGTGAAGTAGGTGATTGTGGAGGTGAAATGGAGGGGGTAATAGGTATAAAAGAGGGCTGAAGTAGTTGAATTTCAGCATCATGTCCTTGCCATCAATATCTTAAACAAAAAAGGGTAAAATGCTTTCAAAAAATTCAGATTTTTCATTTTTTGTAGAATTTTGAATAAAAAAGAAAAGACCATAAGTAGAATTCTCAGCCACGTGAGCATTCTAGCGAAGTTTAATTTTTGCCCGTTTCTAGCCCATCAAATCTGTATGCTTTGCTTTTAGATGTATAACCATAAACATATATTTTAGAGTCTCTATCTAGCGTTCCTCTTTGTTGATCTTCAATGTGTATATAAGAAGGAGAGTCAAATGCTCTAAAATAATCTACACTTGGTTTTTTATCAAAGTACACTTCATATGGCATGATCTTGCTCAAAGCTTTTGTAAATGACTTTGTTCAAACTATAACTTTCTATATGTACAATATCATGTCCTTCGATTGCATCTATTCCTTGGGAGTTGTTGGCTTGATGCGATTGTCAGAAAACAATGTCATTATTGGTCACAAACCCTAATTTCCAACAAACCCTAATTTGATCAACCATTTCCCAAAAATGGTCAAATGGTCAAAAGTGGTAAAAAATGTCAAACTTCTTAAAAAGTGAGCATAAGTTATCTTAAATCAAAGTCGAGGATTAATTCTCAAATAAGGCAAGATCTAAGAGATCAAAATGAGGCCCTAAATTAAAAGTTGTCGTCATCAAATGCATACCACATCAACATAGAAAGAAAAAGCCCACGAGCAACTTTTTTGGGAAGGTTTGTTCACCAAATTTGGTCGCCTAGGTTTTTTTCTATATAACCCACTCTTGGGATGTACTATCTCCCTAGGTGGTGAAGAGCCGACATCGAGGTGCCAAACCTTCTTGTCGATGTGAACTCTTGGGGAAGATCAACCTGTTATCCCTAGAGTAACTTTTATTTGTTGAGCGATGGTCCTTCCACTTGGAACCGTCAGATCAACCATCTAAATCAAGTAGAGAAGTGCACGGAGCTGTATACATTAGAGAAAGGAGTTATTACAACATTTATTGCTGCTATACACATAGGCTGTATTTTCCATAATAAGCCTATTCTTCGTCACTTTAGATACTCACGGACTCTTCTTCTCAAGCTTTAAGCACTTTTTCTCTCAAATTTTGTAAATAGAGCCAGGTTAGTTGTAGCCTATTTGATTTAAATTTATATGTATATGTGCACATTGTAGTTAATTATTCTTCCATAGTTTTCTACTCCTTTGATATCCGTTGTCTTTTTGTCTATTGTCTCTCTTATTTTTCTATCTTATCTGGTTCAAGTAGTAGTGTGTATATGCATGGTATTCTAGTGTGTGGAAGATGATAGATCTTGTGATTTCTGTGGGCTTAGCTTACTTCCAATACTTGGTATCAAAACTTATTACACATACATACTTTTTCCCAAGATGGGAGATTATAGAGATTATTTCGTCTTTCTTTTGCTACCTGGTGCCTGAACTCGAGTGTCTCCTAAGACTCTCTTTATTCTTCCTCTTTTCTACCTTTCATATTTCCCAATGTGGTAATGCACCATGATGAGCCATGTGACTCATAGGCCCTTGATGTAACATTTCCGTCCCCTTGAGAGCATTTTTGTGCTTTAAAATGTAAATGAAATGTCCTTAACGGTAGAAGAAAGTGCTCATACTTCCCTGAACCCCATGTACTCTATGTACATGATCATCTGTGTGTGTCATTTCCCTATATCCTTCCCCTTAAGAAGTCTCATATGAGATCATTTTAAAGGTGGGAAACCGTTTGTGTGGTGCGTACTATCTCTCATGTACATTCAACTTCCAAAGTATCACTCCCATGACATATAACATCATCAAAATGACCTAAGTCTATATGATGTATCCCCTATGGAGTACTAATATAAAAGACAAGTGTAAAATGCAAAGATGTAAAGGGTCAACCATACAAAATGGAGATAATAAACCATAAAATCCTCTGAAACATAGAACAAAGTCCCATAAAAGTGACTCCAAATAAGTACCTCTCTCTAGATCTTGACATATAGATATGTATTGGGTACCCCAAATATTCCTCACTAAGGGATCTATGCTCTAAATCATAGAGCTAGTGCCATAACTATGGCCTTCCTAACCATCACTTGAATCACATTAGCACTCGTCGATGCTCTCTCATGAAACCCATCTCTATGATCCCATCTAATTGGGTTCCTTAGCAGTTTAGCAAATATGCTTCACTACTTAAGTGATCTGTATTAGTGAAACTAATCACTCTTTGGGCATGCCTTATGATATCTCATAGTCTCCTAATCATATAGTAAGACTCTTTTGAAGGTAAATGAACCTTCAATACATTGGAGATGGTCATAAATATACCTCTCGTGATCCTTTATGCAACTTCCCAAAGCCCATAGGATTGCTTGTGCACATGCCTAATAGTGAAGGTATATCTCCTTCCCCTTAGCAATCCTATCGTCGAAGTCCATAAGGATTATTTCTAGGGATCCATCATCCAATTACTATTGAAGTTGCCTTATCTATGAGGCTTTGATGGTAATAAGTCTGTCAAGTTCATGCTTAGAAGCATGCTTATGCCTTATTATTGACGTTTGGAGTGGATGCATGTTACCATGCCATGAAATTCTTACCTAAAGGTAAGTGCGTATATAACACCATGAGATTGGAAAAATTTTGGAAGCATTTCTTCAAGCAAATGGAGTTCCAAAAAGTTTTAACCGCATTATCAAACATATGGCCTTGCAGGTCTATGGCACACATGCCATTCACTATAGCATAGGGCTTAGCAAGCCCATGGCATACAAGCCATATACTCATATATGAACTTCATAACTTGCATAAACATAAAATGCTAGCAACAACATCTTTGTTGCTTAACCTTGTGCTTCTTGCAATAATCTTTCTTGCAAACCATAAAAATATGTATTCATAGCAAGTTGATCCATCCTTGAAACGTAAAACAATGATCAATGAGTCGATACAAAACATGATCAACTTCTCAATGTTGGTGTAAATGTTTCCGATGAAGAGATGGTAAATATCCTACTCAGTCTACTTCTTTCATCATATGGTTTATTTGTTTGTCTCTTTCCATGAGAGATAGAGAAATTAGGTTTAAGGAACTTTAATTTTTGTTACTTCAAGATAAAGATTGATAGAAAAGTATGGAGGAGAATTATGAGACTATGGTTTGTTTATTAAAGGGAAAGATGAAGGGACAAGAAGAAGAAGAAGGAAGTTGAGCCACAATCTAAGGATAAAGGCCAGTCATCTACTTCTAAATCCACTTCCACATCTTCTTCTAGCTCTACATCAACCACTTCATCTACACCTAAAGCATAGTCTACTTCATCCATGCCTACCTCGACTATAACAAAGAAGGAAATTTGCCGATTGCAAAAAGCGAGGTCATCACATTGCAGAGTGTAGGAAAAGAATTTATAATGAAAAGAAAAGAGCTTAAGGTAATAATGTTGAAGGTAATTCAAAAGGTAAATCTTGAGACGATGATGTGTTTGAATGTGTTAGGTAGAGGTGGTATCTTTTGATCAAGAAGCATTCGTGCTACATCAGAGAATCTTTGGATCTTTGATTTTGGAGCTACAAAGCATATGACATGTTGGAAGAAGATATTAGGGAAGTAAAATTTCAAAATTTCTAATGTTCTTTATGTCATAGTACAAAGTAGATATTTAAATCGTAGATCTAAATCGGCATTTAAATCGTTTAAATCGTAGAGGTTTTTAGAAAAGAAATAAAAATTGAGGTTTTTATTCATCAAGAGAGATTTTTATATTTTTCTTATATTCGAGGTATGCACAATCCCTATTCAACTCATGTATACATCTTAGTGCCAAAAACACATAAATTACCTACTCTAGAACCCCTCCCCATTACATCATTACATTCAATGTGGCATTTGAGGATTTGAAGGGTGCATTTGAGGATTTGAATGGTGCATATGAGAAGAACGTTCCATTTGTCCAATTTCCATTCGCCCTTGTAGTATGTGGATGCATTTTCAGTTATAGTCCAAAATATATCAGCTCATGGTGGCTGAGATTCACAAATTTGCAAGATGAATGCAATTTTTCTTGTTAGGTGTGTTTTTGTAAGTACATGTGTCTTTATATGTATGAATGCAATTCTTCTCGCTGGTGGTTTGTATACATATATGTATGTATGTGTACACACACACATATAATCTTAAGAAAACTTGCAATGCTGGCTTATAATTATGTAGCTTCAAACTTCATAGCAATCTCTTCTTCTCTTTATATGTGGCTTTTTTTCTTTGTGAACTTATGGAGTAACTTGGGTGTCATCAGGATGCTTGAAGTCACGTTACCATGCGAAATCTCAAATATGCCCTTGATTATAAGTATTTAAACTTCAATCTTGATTTTGTCATTTTCAGAGCAAAAAGGAAGTTCGAGTTGTAGTAGAGTCGCATGGGCAAGATGCAGCTCGATTTCAAAATGCTACAAATATTCATGGGTATCTTCTGATGTTTTTCTAATTTTTGTTATCAGAAATGTTTTGAACATGTACAAAACAATATCTGTATGTAAAAGTCATTCATATCATTTATGAAAGAAGACTCCAGAGAGAGAAATGAAGCAATCAATAAGTACAAAATGCAGGAAAATTAATGAAGCAATTCTATACAAGGATACACCATCATTGTCAAAACATACAAATACAAACATGTAGCAAATCATAAACGGCATATCGCTCTTTATAGAGTAGGGAGTTTGTTTTCTCTGGCTTTAAAATGTTGGGGTAAAGGTCCTAAATGACCCCCTTATTTGTACACATTTGTATAGGCCTTTTATAAGGCTTAATGTACTCATTATTTATTCTTTTGGCCAAGTTCAATGTGAACTTGGCCAGGTCCTATAAAAGTGAACTCAAATAAACTTAGGGCTCACTTCTTTCTTTAGTGAAGCCCTCAAACAAGCTGCCTCTCTCCAAATTCGAATTTCTCTCTCTCCATCTCTGTCTATCTGCTGCGTGGGCTGCTCCTTGCACCTCCAACCCTTCTACTCAGCCAAGGGCGGTATTACCACAGCTGCTGCATCACCTGAGCACATCTCCTCAGCTCAACAACTGGTATCAGAGCTTATATTGGGCCTCAAATCTGCTGCGCAGGTTCTCTACAGCAGCATACACTCACCATTTGGCAAAATCATCAGGTTTCATCGCGAAGAAAGGGTCCAAAATCTGCTGTACCATCATTTTCAGTGATGTTCCAGCTTTTTGTCGCGAAGAAAGTGATTTTTCTCTGATTTTATCGCGAAGAACAGGTGTTTTCAGCAAAATCTCAAAGTTTCCAGCAAGAACAGGTGTTTTTCAGCAAAATATCAGATTTTCCAGCAAATTTCTGAGTTTTTGCAGGTCTTCTCACTCTCAACTGGCTGAGCACACATAGTGGGAGATACATTTTGCTGTAATTTCTATAGTTTCAGCAAAATTGATCTATGTATGAGAAGTTGAGTATTTTGCCATAATTTCTTGTAAAACAGTGGCAAAAATTGGGGGCTTTTGCTCCTACATGCATCTAAAGGCTGAGTATTAGCCTTATGTACATTCTTTGAGGTTAAAAACAACAAAATTAGTTGTTTTTGAGCATAAATTGAGTTTTTGAAATTCTCTGCGCAGAAAATTCAGAGATCAGTTTTGTGCCCAGAATCACCCCATTTTTGTCCCAAATTGCTCCTGTGACCGTTTGGAGCTGTAGTGCATCATTTTTGGAGGCTGCACTTTGATTTTGGTGCATTTGCCCAAAATTCCAGCAGGTTTTTTCATTGTGCAACTATGGCGTCATCCTCCTCAGATGTGAAGAATCTATTTGAGATTCGACGGTTTGAGGGAACAGGTTTTGACTTATGGAAGGAGAGAATTCAGGGAATCCTCTTCTTGAAGGATTATGACAGGGCATTGGAGGCAGAGAAACCAGATGACATGTCGGAAGATGCATGTTTTACTTTGAACAAGAAGGCCATTATATACATTAAGATGGCTGTATCCGATGAGATTCTAGTAGATCTCAAAGGTTTGACCACTGCTTTTGAGTTATGGGCAAAACTCAAGGCGACGTATGAAAATACTACGCCTGTTAACCAAGTACACCTGATGCGGAAGCTTGTTGGCATGCAGCTTGATGAGTCCAAGAGTGCAGCTTAACACTTGTCATCGTTTACAGGTACTTTGTCACAGTTGCAGGACTCAGGAATGCCTCCTTTCGATGATAAGCTTAAAGCCATTTTCTTGCTTATGACATTGCCCGACTCTTGGGAGACATTGGTAGTCTCATTGTCCAATAACCCCAACTTGACTTTTGATGGTGTTAGGGGTTCTATTCTTAATGAAGAGATCATGAGAAAAGCATGTGGAGAAGGAGGCAGCTCAGCCAACATGGCTAGAGGAAGGACAGATAAGAAAAGTAATTATGCACAGAGGAATAAGAGTAAAAGCAGGGAAAGGGGGAATAGAAGCAAAGGCAAAAGCAATGATGTGACATGCTATCAGTGTGGCAGGAAAGGTCACAAGAAACCCGATTGCCGCTATTACAAAGCAGAGCTTGATAGGAAGAAGAATTCTGGAGATAAGAAGAAGTACAGGAAAGAAGACAAGACTGATACACAGGACAACCAAAAGGACAAGGAGAAGGCCAATGTGGCTTCTAGTGTAGTCATAGAGGAGCTGTCAGATGCAGAGGATATTTTATGCGCTACTTTCTCAGCTCATGACACTCATGCATTTGATCCTTCTCTAAATGTTCATGCACAGGACATGTCAATCACTAAGAGTGATGTCATAGATGCTTTGCTGACCGTCAATGATGCATTGGCCCAGACTTGGATAGTAGATTCTGGTGCCTCATTCCATGTGACTCCTATCAAGGAGTGTTTTTCTACTTTTATTGCAGGCAGCCATGGCCATGTATACCTTGGAAACAATCATGCATGTTCCATTGAGGGTATTGGCACAGTGCATTTCGCTACAAATGGCACTAATGAGCTGGTCTTGCATAATGTGCGTTATGTACCAGGGATCAAGAAGAGCTTGCTTTCTGTGGGTCAAATGGATTTGCATGGTTATAGCATTCTCTTTGAGAAAGGATCATGGAAAATGACTAAAGGTTCAAGGCTGATTGTGAAAGGCACAAAGAAGGGAACTATCTATTGCTTGCATGGAAAGGCCTTATCAGGCAAGTTCATTGCTTTGGCTGAAGTTCACTCCCATATGGAGTTGTGGCATAAGAGACTTGGCCATATGAGCCAAAAGGGTCTCACTAGGCTTTGTAACTTAAAGAAGCTTGATGCTAAAGGCACAAAGCTTGACTTTTGTAATGAATGTCAATATGGAAAGCAAGTAAAACGTTCCTTTTATTCTGGTGTGTCTCGTAAGTCTTGTGTACTTGATCTTGTTCATTCTGATGTATGTAGCATGCCCACCAAATCTATGGGGGGTGCTTTATATTTCATCTCCTTTGTTGATGATTTTTCTAGAAAAATTTGGGTTCAATTGCTTAAATCAAAGGATGAAGCATTTGCTGCGTTTAAGCGTTTTCATGCATTTGTGACCACCCAAACAAGTAGAAAGCTGAAATGCTTGCGTACGGACAATGGTGGTGAGTATACAAGTGTTGAATTTCAGAAATTTTGTGAAAATTTGGGCATTAAGAGGGAGCTTACTGTTCCATACAGCCCCTCTTCTAATGGTGTGGCTGAACGTTACAATAGGACACTTTGTGAGAGGGTGAGATGCATGCTGTCCACAGCTAATCTCCCTCATGGATTTTGGGGAGAGGCACTCAAAACTGCAGTACATGTGTGCAATAGATCCCCTCACATGTCTTAAAAAGGTGACATCCCTGAAGAGGTTTGGTCTGGCAAACCTGCTTCATATGATCACTTACGTGTCTTTGGCTGCGAGGCATTTGTGCATATAAGGCCTGAGCTGAGAAACAAGCTTGATGCTAAGTCCATTAAAGGCCTTTTCATGGGATATGGTGAAGAAGGTGAAATGGGCTACAGGATTTGGATACCTCAGCTCAAGAAGGTCGTACGCAGCCGGGATGTTGTTTTTAATGAGGAAAGGCTGCTTCAAAACAATTGTGCCTCAAAAGATAACCATAAAAGGGTAAGATTTCAGCATGACCAGCCACCTGTTAGGTCCAATTTTGACCCTCAGGATGCACCACAAAGGACTGAAAATGTTGACGATCCAGTGGTTTTTGAGCCAGAAGATGTTGGACAGCAAAATGAGGCTCCTGAAGGGAATATGCAGCCGAATAATAATGCTGAAAATGGTGCTGGAAACAATGGACAGCAGCATAATAATAATGATTTGATCATGTTGGAAGTCAATTTTTATATTGGCTTAACAATTAGCTTCACTGAGAAGCATCAACTTCAAGTCTTAGTTCAACAATAGACTATATAGAAGTTTTACTCTTAGAGACTACTTCAAGCAGTCAACGGGTGCAGCTTCGACATATACAGTTTATTCTGTATTCTTCAACAAGTCACAGCGGGCGCTCATGTGGTCTAGCCCAACGTTTATAAAAGCATCCTCATTGACCAGGGTTCAATCCCCACGCGCTACGGCAGCAAGTTCGTGCTTTTTAATAAAGCAAATCGAAAAACTCTTCACAGAAAAAATCCGTTCGCGATCGCGTAGTTATTTCGTAGCTTTAAGCTTTATTTTAGCTTTTCATGAGTACTTCAAACCTATATAATAAAGCCCTTGGCTCCTTGTATAATCACTCACTCAAAGATCTAGAGCTTGGAGATCTTCTTGAAGACAGAGTGTTCTCACACTCTTGAAGGAGGTGAAGTTGTGGTGAAGGAGAGGCTACTCTCATTGTTGCAGGAAGTCTTCTACGAGGTGGTTGTAACTATCTTTTGTGAGTTAACCTTGTGGTTGATTTACAATTTCGTTACACTATTTTGTTAGCTTCGTTGCTTCATTCTCTTCACACACACTTAGATTATTTCGACATAATCTAAATTTTGTATCATCATCTTCTTATTCTTCCATTAGTGAGTGCACCACTTTATATGGTTGAGTAGTACTCCCATGTTGTAATTTGGACATCTATTATTTTTAGTGAAGTAAGCATCTAGCTTACGTTCCCTATCCTTGTCTCAAGATTTCTTTCTTTCTCTATCTCACTTATCATCTTGTCAATTAAGTTGTGTATGCTCAAGAGGTTTTAGTATTGGAACGATCCTGGGGCCCCAAATTCCAACACTTGGTATCAGAGCTACATAATTGACATACAAACTTAAGATAAGATGAGTGAGATTAGAATTGAGATTGAAGACAAGTTGGATGGATCTTCTAATTATCCCATGTGGAGTTTCATGATGATGAACTTGTTAGTGACAAAGGATTTATGGAGTATCGTCAATGGATCCTTAACAAGACCAAGACGAGAAGGCGAAGAAGGGTCTACAGAAGCTTCAACAGGTACTGGAATTACTATTACAGAACCAACAGAAGAAGAGGTAACCACTTCGACATCCAGAGTCACTGCTAGGTCTTTACCTAGAGTTTCTCCTACTGAAGATCAGGCAAGATGGGATGCTAGAGATGCTTTAGCACTTTCATTCATAGCAATGAGCGTCAAAAAGCATATTCTACCACAGATCAGATCTTGCAGAACTTCTAGTCAAGCTTGGTTAAAGCTCGAGAATCTTTTTCAGAGCAGAAATCATGCTAGAAAAGCTCACTTGAGGAGACAACTAGCAAATACAAGGATGAAAGCTGGTGAGTCAATTCAAACCCACATTACGAGACTCGTTGACTTAAGAGATCAACTTCTAAATGTAGGAGTTGAGATATCATATGAAGAAATGGTAAATACGCTGATTAATTCACTTCCTATTTCATATCGATCTTTCATAACCACTCTTACCCTTACCAAAAGAGATAGAGAGGTTACATTTGAAGAGTTAGAGTTCTTGTTGCTTCAAGATGAAGATCAGTTGAAGGGAATGGAAGAGAATGAAGAAGCGCTTTCATCTTCGTCAAAGGGTAAGAAGAAGAAGGATAAGAAGAAGGAAAAACAATCCAAGAAGGAAAGTAGGTCCCTTTCACCTTCTACTTCAGATTCTGTATCTACGACATCTAAAGTGAATTCTTCTAAGAAGAAGGTAAAAATATGTTCTTTTTGCAAGAAACGTAGACATATTCAGTCAGAATGTTATAAAAGGATTGCAGCAGAAAAGAAAAAGGCATCAGGTAATGTTGCAGAAGATGATAAAAAAGGGAAATCTCAAGGTGATTCTTATGCCTGTATCACTATTGAGGAAGTAGCTTTTGATCAAGCAGCTTTACAAGTTCTTTCAGCAAGTCCTTGGCAGTGTTGCATCGCAACGCGTTGCGAACGGTATGCAACTTCGCAACCGCAACTTCGCAACGTTGCTACGTTCGCAACGCGTTGCTTTGCATGCATTTTTTTTTCAGGTCCAAAAAATACCCAAAAGTATATTTTCTCTAGGAGAGATCAAAAATTATTTAAAATCTTGTCCAAAATGTCCAATACATGCAATAAAAAAACATGGAGAATGAGGAAGATATAAAAATCTATAAAAGTGTAGAGATTCGTTTGTGTATGATTTTTTTAATGGGCCTTCTCTCCTTCAGATACCCAGATATTTTGGATTTCCCATGTTCTCCTTCTAATGCACTTACAGATCTTGGACAAAAGTTTCATCCTTGGCCTTGGCCCTTCAAATCCAAGTGTACTCTTCTATGATAATTGATCTGACAACTTAGTACAGGCATCACCGTGAATGTTGACTTGTGTAGGGACTAATCTAGACTCAATAATCTATACTATATATATCCATGTCTGTCCTATACTATGTATGTATGTTTGTATGTATGTAATTACAAATATGCATGGTGTATGTATTTATGTAATATGCATGTACATTGTATCTACTTATATGTATATGTATGCATGCATGAAGTATGCTTGTATGTATGCATGTGTGTAATACACAGTACATGTCACATATCTACTTTTAATTCATGATTTATATGTGTGTATATTTATTTGTCTGTGTAAAAGTATGCACTTCATCATATATTAACTATAAGAAGCTTAGGGTAGCAAATATTAAAAAAAAAAACCAAAAGAAAAAAAAAATCATGTTCGCAACGTTTTAGCAACGTCTAGGCCAAGACGTTGCTATGTTGCTAACGCGTTAGCAACGCGTTGCCTTGGACGTTGCTAAAACGTTGCTAACAACTATGGTCCTTGGATATTCGACTCAGGTGCTACAAAGCATATGACAGGTTGTAGAGATGTATTTTCTTCTCTCTCCTATTCTTCAGGTAGAAGAGTTACTATTGCAGATGGCAATGATTTAGATGTTGTGGGAATAGGTACAGTAACCCTAAAGTCAAGAGAAGGTGGTGTATGTCCTTTATGTACTTGAAATGAAGAAGAATGTGCTATCTATATCTGCATTTTTAAGTGATGGTTTTAAAGTTGTATTTGAGAAAGATCTTTGTAAGGTCTTATCACATAAAGAAGACAAGTGTCTTTTGCAAGGTACGCATAAAGGAGGGGTCTTTGTTTTGTCAAAAATCAGTCAAGCATATGCACTCAAATCTTCGTCACCGGTGGAAGATATGAAGCTATGGCATAAAAGATTTGGACATATCAGTTTTGGAGCTCTCAAGAATATCAAAGACAGAGGTATGGTTGAGAGTTTACCCTTATTCAAGCTACCTGATGATTCAGATATATGTGAAGGTTGTCTTGAAGGTAAGATGCATAAACTACCTTTCAAGAAACATGGTCATATTACAGCTACCAGGAAATTGCAGATTATTCCTTCAGATGTGAATGGTCCTATGAGAGAAGACTCTATTCAGGGTTTCAGGTATTTTGTCCTATTTGTGGATGATTTTACAAGATACTCATGGATCTATGGTCTTAAGTCGAAGTCAGAAGTCTTTCCTATGTTCAAGAAGTTTGTAGCTATGGTTGAAAATGAAAGTCAAGAAACTGTCCAGATTCTAAGAAGTGATAGAGGTGGAGAATACTTGTCAAATGAGTTCCAGACATTTCTCGATGAGAAAGGTATTACTCGACACCTTACTATTGCTTATACTCCTCAGCAAAATGGTGTTGCAGAAAGAAAGAATAGAGTACTTGTTGAAATGATGCGGAGCATGATGGCATCCAAGAGGCTTTCACCAAAATTCTGGTTTGATGCAGTACATACAGCTAATCACATTTTAAACAGGTCATCTACAAAAGCTTTAAAGGTAATCACACCGTATGAAGCTTATTATGGTAGAAAACCTAATGTGAGTTACTTCAGAGTATTTGGATCACTTTCTCATGTACATGTTGAGAAAAAGGACCGAGGCAAACTAGATGTAAAGGCAAAGAAAGCTGTTTTTATTGGATATCCCTTTGAAAGCAAAGGATACATGTTTTATGTTCCAGAGACAGGTGAAGTTATTCTTTCACGTAATGCTTATATTGTTGAAGATAAGGTTTATGATAAAGAAGCAGAAATTCCGGAGTTCATTAGTGAAAATGACTATGGAATTTTTAGAAAGATTCTGGATGTACATGTTCAGCCATATCAGGAGGGAGTTAAAACTCAAATTCCTAGTATTCAAGAAAAAGTTGAAGAAAGAGGAATTTCACAACCTTCTACAGACTCAGTTCCACAAGAGACTTTGATTCCAGAAATGGAAGAAGTTAAAGTTCCAGAAAGTCCTAGTACGTCGACAGGACAAGTTCCAGAACCTGTGGAAGCTGAAAGTTTAGAAAGAGTTTCACCACTATTCAAGGATACACCTACGTGGTTATATCAGACTTGGAAAGACAGTGGTATAAAGACTTTTACTGGAAGAACAAGGAGTCAGACTAGACAACAACAACAAGATCATGTAAGAACAAGAAGTCAAACTAGACAGCAAAAAGATCATGTAAGTTTTGCTGAAGACTTCGAGATTCATGATATTTTGGCACTTACGACTGTTGAAGATGAACCTGCATGTGTTAAAGATGCACTTAACATTCCTATTTGGAGAAAAGCTATGCAAGAAGAGATTGATTCTATTCATAAGAATCAAACTTGGCAGCTATGTGAGTTACCAGAAGGAAAGAAGGCTATAGGTGTAAAATGGATCTTCAAAATCAAAAGGAAAGCAGATGGTACTATTGACAGATACAAGGCCAGGTTGGTTGTCAAAGGATATGCACAACAAAAAGGTATTGATTATGATGAGACATTTGCTCCTACGTCTAGGATGACTATTATTAGGTCAGTACTTGCTCTAGCAGCACATTTTGGTTGGCATATATATCAGCTTGACATTAAGATTGCTTTTCTAAATGGTGATTTACACGAAGATGTGTATATTCAGCAGCCAGAAGGTTTTGAAGAGACAGGTAAAGAACACTTAGTGTGTAAGCTTATAAAAGCTTTGTATGGTTTAAAACAGGCACCTAGAGCATGGTATGAAAAGATACATACATATCTTTTATCCGTTGGTTTCCATAACTCAGATGCAGCTCCAACTCTTTATGTCAAAGCTGAAACAGGTATGATGATTATAGCAATCATTTATGTGGATGATATTATAGTCACAGGTCCCAAAGATGAAGATTTGCAGATCTTCAAAGAAGAATTGAAGCAAACATTTGATGTGAATGATTTAGGCATTCTACATTATTATCTTGGGATTCAGTTCCTGTTTCGAGATGAGTGTATCTACATGACAGAACAGAAGTACATTGAGAAACTTTTGGAAAGGTTTCAGATGGGTAATTCTAAACCTATGCAAACACCTATGGATCAGAACACGTCTTTACAAATGGTAGCAGATGCAGAGCCATTTGATGCTACTCTATATAGTCAAGCAGTTGGTTGCTTCATTTATCTTTGTAATACACGTCCTTATATACAATTTGCAGTTTCTCAAGTATCAAGGTTCATGCAGAATCCGACAGTGTTACATTGGAAAGCAGTAAAGCGGATCTTTCGTTTAAGGGAACTTCAAATTATGCTATGGTATTTTCGAAATCTACACATTTGTTACTAAAAGGATTTTCAGATTCTAATTGGGCAGGTGATAGAGACACAAGAAGAAGTACTAGTGGATTTTGTTTTTATCTTGGAGATTGTCTTATCTCATGGTTTTAAAAAATACAACCCACTATTGCCACTTCATCGTGTGAAGCTGAATATCGTGCAGCATTTACAGCTACTCTAGAGTCAATATGGTTGCAGAAGATTTTCAGTTATCTTGATGTAAGAGTACATCAACCCATTCAGATATTTTCAGATAGCCAGAGTGCTATAGCTATAGCTAAAAATCCAGTGCATCATGCAAGGACAAAGCATATAGAGGTACACTACCACTATATTCGAGAGCAAATAGCTAAGAAGCACATTGAGCTAGTTTATGTTCCTTCTAGTGAGAATGTTGCATATATTTTTACCAAAGCATTGACTAGAGATAGTCATGAGAAGATTTGCAGGTTACTAAAGCTTGTACCAATATAACATTGAAGGAGGGATTGTTGGAAGTCAATGTTTATATTGGCTTAACAATTAGCTTCACTGAGAAGCATCAACTTCAAGTCTTAGTTCAACAATAGACTATATAGAAGTTTTACTCTTAGAGACTACTTCAAGCAGTCAACGGGTGCAGCTTCGACATATACAGTTTATTCTGTATCGACATATACAGTTTATTCTGTATTCTTCAACAAGTCACAGCGGGCGCTCATGTGGTCTAGCCCAACGTTTATAAAAGCATCCTCATTGACCAGGGTTCAATCCCCACGCGCTACGGCAGCAAGTTCGTGCTTTTTAATAAAGCAAATCGAAAAACTCTTCACAGAAAAAATCCGTTCGCGATCGCGTAGTTATTTCGTAGCTTTAAGCTTTATTTTAGCTTTTCATGAGTACTTCAAACCTATATAATAAAGCCCTTGGCTCCTTGTATAATCACTCACTCAAAGATCTAGAGCTTGGAGATCTTCTTGAAGACAGAGTGTTCTCACACTCTTGAAGGAGGTGAAGGTGAAGGAGAGGCTACTCTCATTGTAGCAGGAAGTCTTCTACGAGGTGGTTGTAACTATCTTTTGTGAGTTAACCTTGTGGTTGATTTACAATTTCGTTACACTATTTTGTTAGCTTCGTTGCTTCATTCTCTTCACACACACTTAGATTATTTCGACATAATCTAAATTTTGTATCATCATCTTCTTATTCTTCCATTAGTGAGTGCACCACTTTATATGGTTGAGTAGTACTCCCATGTTGTAATTTGGACATCTATTATTTTTAGTGAAGTAAGCATCTAGCTTACGTTCCCTATCCTTGTCTCAAGATTTCTTTCTTTCTCTATCTCACTTATAATCTTGTCAATTAAGTTGTGTATGCTCAAGAGGTTTTAGTATTGGAACGATCCTGGGGCCCCAAATTCCAACAGATCATACCACCTGATGTAGACCCATTGCCTGACAATGTGGATCATTGGGTGAGAAGATCTACTCGTCTTAGAAGGAATGTGAGTAGATTTGATCCTTCATTGCATTACATTTTGTTGACAGATGAAGGTGAGCCTCTCACATACAAAGAGGCAAAGGCATGTGAACACAGCAACAAGTGGGAGCTTGCTATGAAGGAAGAGATTAAAGCTTTGCATGCTAATGATACTTGGGATTTGGTTGAATTACCCAAAGAAAGGAAAGCCATTCCTAACAAATGGGTGTATAAAATCAAAACAGTTGATGGAAAACCCAAGTACAAAGCAAGGCTGGTTGCAAAGGGATATGCCCAGACCAAAGGCATAGATTTCCAAGAAGTATTCTCTCCTGTGGTGAAGATGACCACTTTGCGAGTGTTATTTGCAATAGTAGCTGCTCTTGATTTGGGAATTAGACCAAATGGATGTACATACAGCTTTCTTGCATGGTGATGTTGATGAAGAGCTTTACATGAAACAGCCAGAGGGGTTTGTTATTCTTGGAAAGGAACATTTGGTATGTAAGCTCAATAGAAGCTTGTATGGGCTGAAACAAGCTTCTAAACAATGGTACAAGAAGTTTGATGCTTTCATGCTCAAACAAGGGTATAAAAGAAGCCATGCTGATCACTGTTTGTATACGAAAACTGATGTAGATGGCAGCCCTATTATTCTTGTCTTATATGTTGACGATATGCTGATTGCTGGTAAGAAAAGAGACACCATTGATGCTCTTAAACAGCAGCTGAAATCTGCTTTCTCAATGAAAGACCTTGGGGCAGCAGAGCATGTCCTTGGAGTGAGGATTAGAAGACAAAGGGACCAGCGCATATTGTATTTGTCGCAGGAAAAATACATTGAAAAGGTGCTGGACAGATTTAACATGGCTGATGCAAAGCCTCTTGGAGTGCCATTGCAGCCATATGTTAAAGTTTCCAAGGAAGATTGTCCCAAAACACAAGAAGCAATCAATGACATGCAAAATGTGCCTTATGCTTCAGCTTGTGGCTCACTTATGTATGCTATGGTTGCAACTAGGCCGGACATTGCCCATTCAGTGGGAGTTGTGAGCCGGTTTATGGCCAATCCAGGCAAAGCTCATTGGAAAGCAATAAAGTCCATTTTGAGGTACTTAAAGGGGACCATAAATAAATGCATTTGCTATGGCAAAGACCCATTGGAGCTGAAAGGCTTTTGTGACTCTGACATGGCTGGTGATGTGGATACACGTAAATCCACAAGTGGATACATATTCACTCTTGCAGGAGGTGCTGGTGCTGTTTCATGGTGCTCAAGGCTGCAAAAGATTGTTGCTTTGTCCACTACAGAGGCTGAATACATTTCAGCCACTGAGGCTTCCAAGGAAGCCATATGGCTGGCACGATTATGCAGTGAGTTTGGCTTGTCAAACAAGGCACCTATGCTTGGCTGTGATAGCCAGAGTGCCATATGTTTGACAAAGAATGCCATGTTTCATGCACGCACTAAGCATATTGATGTGCGATATCACTTCATTCGAGAAGTGCTTGAGGACGGCCTTATCACACTTGTTAAGGTTCATACATCACAGAATCCTGCAGATGTTCTCACTAAGTGCTTGTCTAAAGCACAACATGAGCTATGTATACAGATGGTGGGAGTCACGTAGCTTAAAGGCGTCATTTATGCCTTTAAGTGGGAGGTTGTTGGGTAAAGGTCCTAAATGACCCCCTTATTTGTACACATTTGTATAGGCCTTTTATAAGGCTTAATGTACTCATTATTTATTCTTTTGGCCAAGTTCAATGTGAACTTGGCCAGGTCCTATAAAAGTGAACTCAAATAAACTTAGGGCTCACTTCTTTCTTTAGTGAAGCCCCCAAACAAGCTGCCTCTCTCCAAATTCGAATTTCTCTCTCTCCATCTCTGTCTATCTGCTGCATGGGCTGCTCCTTGCACCTCCAGCCCTTCTACTCAGCCAAGGGGGGTATTACCACAGCTGCTGCATCACCTGAGCACATCTCCTCAGCTCAACATTATAATCGTTTGTTTAAGGTTCTCATCATTTTTGTAATGGACATGTAGCTTGGCTTATGTTGTACTTTTATCTTATAGCTTCTTGTACACTTTTGTGTACTTCCAAACGTCAGGTACAAAAAAGAAAATTGCTTGCATATCTACTTTCCCGTTTAGTCATTTTATTTTTGTTTTTAATTTTTCCCTTTTCATGAGGATGTATTCACCAGTCTTTTATAGGTTGTCCTCTTTAATGTAATTTTTGTAGTAATAATAGGCTTTTCGCTGCTGTCATTGCCATTTCAATGCTGCTTTCCTTTGAGCAAGCTTTGACAGAAACAATTGTTTTTGCTTCATTGCCTGTCTCTCAAGCTTGCACAGCTTCATTATTTCCTTCTTGACTCGTGTTCTCTGTTGTAACAGTTTGCTGGCTCTTTTCTTCTGTTAGGGTGCTTTTTTCTTTGTGCATTTTTGTGTTAATCTTATATGAAAAAAATTATCAGCTTGAGTTGAGTCTCTGCCTTGTTAAATTTCTCTTATCTATTGTGTATTCACTCTTTAAAAAAAAAAATAAAAAAAAATTCAATGGTCTGCATGTAGGAAGTATTAGGATGCTCTTAAAATATAGCTCTTTTTGATTGTAATTGTAGGTTCAAATAACCTGCAATTTCATACAATGGAAAAAATGCATCAGACTAGCCTTTATTGTGTGGATCTATGTAACATCGAGTACATCTTAGATATTAAACTTCAGACCATAATGACATGATAAATTATAATCAAGAGATAGTAAAACTAAGTTTTGTAATTTTACAACTCATATATGGTCAAAAAGCTTCTAGAGTGTGCTATTTACCAATCAGTAGCTGAAAACTAAAGTAGAAAATACAAAATGGGGAGTCAAAGTTCAAGGCTGACCAAAAGTTAGGGCCCTTTATCTAGAGTCGTTCTAGATTGTCATCTAAGCTCCAGATTGGAAGCACATAGGTGGACAACACCATCTTTTTTCCCGACTCTGTCTATTGGTCTATTCCGTTCGTTATTATTTCTTACAGTACTAGTGTCATCGAGCTTTTAATTAACAGGTCCTCTTCATAGATTCTATAATTTTTAGTTTCTATCCTTCTGATACGAATAAATGCTTTGAAGTTAATAACGTTAAACAAATCTAGGATATCTTAACATAGGATATACTATTGATGATAGTAGTTGCACACTTACGACAGATAAATATTTCTTAAATCTGAAATAGAATGTTCAATCATCGACATAACTATATTGACTAGGAACATGAATTCGATATTGTAACATAGAAACTCGATCATATGGTGCCATAGATGTAAAAGTTTCTATTCCCAAGAACTTAGAGATAAGAAGAGAAAGTTAAGCACAATGATGAACAAGTGGAATGACTTGATTAAGAAAATAATCAACTCTTTTTTCCCCCCTTTTTTGACATACCTTTTGTTCATGCTGCTAGTGGCCACTTAAAATGCTAATAGTGATCTTGTGAATAGATGGGAGAGGCATGTCGTGGATGCTGTACAAATTAAAGATAGTGGGGTTACAGTTCCTGAGATCAAGTTTGAATGTCAGATTCTCAAAGCAGATGAGGATGCTGAACGGCATGTGCAGAAGTATTTACCATCTCTTATAGGCCGAGGAGCTGTAGGTTTGTTGAATGTTCACTGTGCAGTATTGGATTCCTTGTTTCTCATTTTTGCCAGTATTCATTTGATCCTATGACCTGCTTGACCTTTCTCTCTTTTTATGTTGTTGTCTTTTGCTTTTTTTTGGGTTAGTCAATGTTGGCACAATGACCATCAAAGATCTTAATTTTGGATCGCAACAGAGTGCAAAAAACAAGGATCTCCAGCAGGACTCAAGCATTAATGGTCAGATAGATGAAGCTGATACAACAAACAGTCATGATACAACAAACAGTCATGATAATGGAGCTGAAGCATTTGAATGTGTGGAGGAAGAAGCTTGCCAAACATCAAGCAGGGTTTTGGGCAAGCAGTTCATAGATATCTTACAAGAAGAACTTGAAATGGAAGGTCTATCAGAGCATAGATTCCATGAAGAGAAAATACCTTAAAAAAAACAGAATGAATCTTACATGACAAAGCTGATGCACGTTTACACAGGTAGAGAAGCTTGATTTTGTTGAGTTTTAAAATTATCATCTGTGCAGCTTTTCGCTAGTTAACAGAAAACTAAACACTGTGTGGTTGGGAATGAATAGAGAATCTAAGGACCTTCTATTTTCAATAGAAGTGATTAGGTTTGGAGCAGCCTGGTTTTTATCGATGAGTTAGAGGAGTTCATTTTGTAACTGGAACTGCCGTTGATGGAACATGTATAATTTAAATTGGGTATTGTGAGGATGTAAATATACCAATATATAACCAATTTTGTTTCCCCTCTTATGCTCTCTCTCTCTCTCTCTCTCTCTCTCTCTTGTGCATGAGCGCACTCACACACGCACACGTGCACATGCACACAGATGTGCACACATGCACACAAATGTACACACATGCACACAAATGTACACACATGCATATGCTCACACATTCACACGTGCACATACACACAGACACATGTGCATGCCACTCTCTCTCTCTCTCACACACACATACACAAACAAACACACTGATTCCCACCCACACCTACACCTAGATACCCATGCATTATCCCATCCTTCACACCGAGGTGCACACCTATACCCACGCCCACATCCAAGGAGAAGCAGAAAAAATCAAATTGGTAAGAAGAACAAGCAAAGAGTTTTCAAGATTTGAAACTTGCCTTAGCTTCGGTCCAAGTTCTACAATTAATGGATCTGGATGTGAATAAACCTTTCATTAGAAACATATACAAGTTCATCTACAGGAGGAGAAATACTAAGCCAAGATGGTTGACCAATAACTTTCAAAAGTAAAAAGGTAAGGCTTGCTCAACAAAAATATTTTATCTATGATCGAGAAATGTTTGCTATCGTTAATGCTCTTAATAAGGTGCCATTACTTGTATGGATCAAAGGTAACCATTGGTTTTGATCAAGAGAAATCAAGTGGCTTGCAAACCAGCCAGGCTTGAGGTAGAAAAGCTAGATGGTTAGAATAACTTCAAGAGTTTGATTACAAACTCAAATATAGAAGAGGAAAGTTGAATGTAATGGCAGATGCCATAAGTCGGATGCCTATGTTGAACATTTCGAGCTTTGTACAAGTTCAAAGTGAATTTATTTATACTTTGAAAGGTAGCAACAAAGAAGGTCCAAGCTATAGTCAAGCATGGAAAGTAGTTTAGGAAGCACAAGAAGATGAAATAAGTACTTCTAAAGGAAAGTTTAAAATCTATTCTCTTAAAGAT
>CM035408.1:118972716-119017716 GCA_020310875.1 Ceratopteris richardii
TTAACTCAAGTGAACTGGGATACATCGTTGACGATATAGTCCAGTGGACTCTAGAGAACTAAGACACATGGTAGACATGTAGCCAGTTCCCTAGTTCAACTACCCCTTGAGGGAGGGTATATGTATGAGGATTAGTTGGGAGGAGAGCACTCATTCATTTAGCTAGTCATTCTCATGAAGACTTTGTTGTAGAGAGATATACTTTTGGATAGTATGCAATGATGAATTCATGTATTTTTGTATGCATTATTGGTTTGTGATATGGTTTTGTTTCTATGATCACATGCTCTAGTTATGGATAGTATGCATTTGGTTCTAATCATATTCCCCTTTCTATAAGAAATTTTATTATTTTTTTTCTAGAGTTTGAGACTCAACTATATTCTATCTTCACATATAAATGCTAATGGAGACACTCCTTGAATCATGGCATTAGAAACTCTTAGAGACATCTAACGAATCTAGAGGTGGTGAAAGGTACTCAAAATAAGGATAAAGTTACAAGGCAAATATAACTTTTGAGATTCACAACTTTGATGGATCTACGTTTATCTTATGGAAGAATAAAATACATGGTATTTTTATTTAATGAAGGCAATGGAAGAAAATTGGGATTCTTTTAAAGAATCATCTTGACATGGATGATGATGATTAGGAAGAGCTTGATCAAATGCTTATGTCCACTATTCTCTTACAGTTGGCACACGTTGTATACTTTTTAGTATTGGATTGTGAGACCACAGAGGTCTTGCAAAAGTTATGCAACATTTATGCGAAGAGCACTACGAAAAATGAATCTTATTCATTTAGAAAGCTTTATGATATTTGTATAAAAGATAGAGTTAATTTGGCTAATCATTTGAACGAGTTTTTTGCTTTGATTTCCCATTGCAAGCTTAAAAAATGAACATGGATGATGATATGAAGGAAGTTCTCTTGCTATGTACACTACCACTATCATTGATACTTTTTGCACATGCATTAACAAAAATGCACCTAGTGAAAATATTGTCTATAATCATATATGTGGTGCTCTTTTAAGTGAAAGAACTCATGTGAAGTCTATGGTTGCCACAGATAGTGGAGATGCATATAATATCCATGATTTTGGACATGGAAAGAAACAACAATGTGGTAGAAGCAATAATAGAGGTAAGATGAAACCATGACAAGTATAGAACTCAATCTCAAAAGAGAATTACTATTACAAGAAAGACCATTTGGAGAGGTTACAAAAGGACTATGGAATATTGTAAAGGGTTTTGAAAAACATCCTATTACACCTATAAATATACTTACTGAAGGTGATGCAGATGGCATTGAAGATAGCGATATTCTTCATGTTCCTGTTCGTGTTGTGGTTCCTGTTGCACCTACTGCAGAGAAAATTCGTTGGGATGGCAGAGATGCTCAAGCACATGCATTGATAGCCTTGTCTATCAAACGTGCTATTATTCTCCACATTCGCTCTTGCAGAACAACAAAGGATGCTTGGGATAGACTAACCACTTTATACTAGGCAAGGAATGAGGCTCATGTTGCTTACCTCCAAAAATAGTTGGATAATGAGCACATGAATGTAGGAGATTCCATGGATAGATTTTTGACGAAGATAAAAGAATTGAAGGAGAAATCAATTTCTATTGATGAAGTCTTGCCTGACAGTTCACTTGTGTAGACTGTTCTGAATGGTCTTCTTGATTCATATCAGAGTTCTGCTTATACTCTTCGATTGATGATGAAAGGAAATCCAAATGCATTAATATTGGACGAGTTAGTCTCTGTTCTATTGCAAGAAGATCAGTCTAGGCAGAACAAGTCCATTACGCATGTTCCAAATCAAGCTTTCCTTGCTAGTCAAAAGGACAAAGGCAAAAATCTACTAATTTTGCACAATGAAAGAAGGATAATAGAGATGAGAAGAAAACAAAAAATTAAATTTTTTTTTACAAATACTATAAAGGAAATGATCATGTCATACAGAGTTGTCCGAAACTAGCTTCAAAAGAGGCAAAGAAGAAAGAGGCTAGAATGGTTATTGTAGAGGCCTCTACATAAAAAACAGAGTTTGCTAATCTCGTGGAGAATGAAGAATGGGCATTTGCTACTATTTGCAGTTATGAACCGTCTTCTCATGGATAGTGTTGTCTTCAATAGACTCGGATGTTTGGTACTCTGATAGTGGGGTAACCAAACATATTACCTTGTAGTGTAGTTTCTTCACTTCACTTGAGCCTACCCCTACAGGGAATACTGTCACATGTGCCAATAACTCCTCTTATTCTGTTATGGGAGTTGGTAAGATCATTCTAACTACTACATATGCTAGTTCTTTACATTGTCACATGCTTTATTTGTGCCAGGGATCAATAAAAATATGTTATCAGTTTCACCATTAGCCAAGATTGGCTTGGTCATGAAATTTGTTGATGATAGATGTACAGTTCATGATCTATCAAATGACGACATCATTATTGCTTCTAGCATTTTATGTCGTGGGCTGTATAAGCTCATAGATTATGTAAAATTTGTGAATAAATCAGCATGTGAAGTTTAAGATTCTCATGCTATGTCACATGCAAAGCTTTGGCATGCACGCTTTGGTCATTCAAATTTTGCTAGTTTGCTACACCTAAAAAAATATGAAATGGTGTCCTCTTTGCCCAAACTTGAGGCACCTGGTAAACATGTATGTGAAGGTTGTATTTTGGGGAAAATGCAGCATTCCTCCATCCCAAAAGATGGTTCAGTTTGAGCTGCTAAAAAATTACAGCTTGTTCACAGTGATGTTTGTGGTTTTATGCAGAAATCTTCTTTTGGGAACGATCTTTACTTTGTGACTTTCATGGATGATTTTTCTAGGCATGCATGGGTGTATCCATTGAAAGCAAAGTCTAAAGTGTTTATGTGCTTCAAAAATTTATAGTTTTGGCTGAAAATCTGTCAACAAGTAAAATAGGCACCTCCATTTTGATCAAGGGGGAATATATATCTTTTGATTTGCATTTCTGGTTAAATGTGGGATAAAACATCAATGTACAGTGTCGTAGAAACCTCAATAGAATGGAGTTGCTGAAAGGAAGAAGAGATCACTCATGGAGATGATGAGGTGTATGGTCAAGAGTCAGGCTTCACCACATAGTTTCTATCTTAAGGCTGTTATGTGTGCAACATATGTACTTAACACGTGTCCCACTAAAGCATTGCAGTCTATCACTCCATATGAGGCTTGACATGGTTGTAAGCCATTTGTTTCTCACCTATGTGTTTTTGGTTGTATGGCATATGCATTAATGCTTGAAGAACAATGCAGGAAATTGAATGATAAAGCAGTGAAATGTATTTTTGTTGGGTATAGTTCTGAAAGCAAAGGCTATCGTGTATTTCATCCACAGACTAGACATGTTTTGGTTAGCCCTGATGTTTTTTTTTTGTGGAAGATGCTATTTAGCCATTACTTCATGTACTAAGGAGACATTAGTTAGCTCCAAAGACAAGTATAACACTTTGCTGCCTCTTTTTACAGGTGGACAGTCTATTCCTGGTCCTACTGAGGCAACTTCTTAGCCTTTAGAGGTTTCATGTGATGATGCAGATGCAGATTTACATGATGCACTTGTTGATGAGAAAGCTGATATTGAGGAGGCAAAAATTATGCCAAAAACTTTGTGCGATAGCAAATTAGATGCACCTCTATCATATCGTACTCATTCAAGCTCTCATAGTGCTTCTTTTGCATCAAATTTCTATGCTATGACTGGCTTGAGTCTTTGTGATGAGCCAATTTTGCTTGACAAAGCAAAAAGTTCAGAGAATTGGATGGCTGCTATGTAATCAAAATATGATGCTATCATGAAAAATGGTACCTGGTCTTTATGTGACTTGCCTCTTGGCAAGAAGCCCATTGGCACTAAGTGGGTATACGAGCTGAAGCATAAGCCTAATGGAACAATTGAGAGGTATAAGGCTAGGCTTGTTGTGAAGGGTTATGCTTAAGAAAGAGGCAGTGATTTTGAGGAGACCTTTGCTCCTACATGCCGAACGACTACTGTTCATAACTTCAGTGCACTTGCAGCTCATCATGGTTGGAATGGACATTAGTTGGACATTAAAACTGCATTTCTGGATGGTGACTTACGTGAAGAAGTGTATGTTTTTCAGCCTCGTGTCTTTGTGCAAAAAGGGCATGAAAACAAAGTGTGTAGGTTGAAAAAGGCATTATATGGTTTACGAAAAGCACTATGTGCTTAGTATGAAAAGATACATGCTATCTGATTCCATGAGAAGAGTCCAACTGAGAGCACCTTATATGTTAAGCGTGCAAATGATGTGCTTCTGATCATTGTTATCTATGTTGATGACATGCTGCTCACTGGTCCTCATGAAGCATATTGCTGATCTTAAGGATGATTTGCATGCCTCATTTGAGATGTCAGATTTAGAGCATTTGCATTATTATCTGGGTATTCAGTTTATGCAAGTTGATGGCAGAATAGCTTTGTATCAAACAAAATATATTGACACATTAGTGCAACATTTTGGCCTTGAAGACTGCAAACTTATTGCAAATCCTATGGAGACAGGTTTATGATTGAGTCTTCATGATGTTGGAGATGGATTTAATGTTGTTCTTGATCTGTAGGCTATTGGATGCTTGATTTACTTATGCATTACTCCGCAAGATATTCAGTTTGCTATCTCACAGATGAGCAGATTTGTGCATTGCCCAAGTGTCAAGCATTGGCAAGCAGCTAAGCGCATCTTTTGCTACTTGAGTGGTACCTGTCTACTTGGATTGTTTGATCCCAAGGGGGGATCACTATTGCCAGATTTACATGCTTTTTCTTACTCTTACTAGGCTAGTTGCTATGACACTCGTGTGTCCACTACTGACTTTTGCTTCATGCTTGGTAGCTCATGTATATCTTGGTTGAGCAAGAAGTAGCCTACTATGGCCACTTCTAGTTGTGAGGCTGAGTATAGGGCAGCTTTGACAATGATTATTGAGTGTTTGTGGCTCAGATGCCTTATGGCTGATTTGGGTGTTGATGAGTCTTCTACCACCACCATATTCACTGATAGTTAGAGTGCATTGGTAGTTGCAACGAACCCTATGTTTGATGCTCGCATTAAGCACATTGAGGTGCACTATCATTATCTCAAGGAGAGGTTCTCTGCTAGACATATAAGTTTGACATATGTGCCCACACAAGAGAACATTGTAGACCTTTTTACAAAGGCTCTGCCTAGGGAGAAGTTTGAAGCTTTTCGCAAAGCTTTGGGATTGCTTCCTTGTGTGGATTGATTCCACATAGCTTGGCACTTTGTTATACATGAGTGCCAGCTCCTCATTCACCGCATCACTCCTAGGGGGGATTTGTTGATATATTTAGGTAGTGATGTATATGAACACACTAGGACTGCCAGGGCACTTTTTTCCCTCTTTAGGAGGTTTTTTTCCCTCGGATTGTATATATGCCTACTATAGCCCTAACAGGTTACTTATCTTTGTACATTCTCTTGGTAATACATGTAGTATTGTTGTTGGAGTTAGATGTTTGCAGAAGTACGCGAACAACACAAGGAAGAAGGAGACGCTTGGAGAACAACACACATTATTGAATGTATTACCAATATAATGTATAAAGGCTAGTGACCTGTTAGGGAAATAGGCATATATACAAGGTAGGGGAAAATAACCTCCTAAAGAGGGAAAAAAGTGCCCCGATGGTCCTAGTGCGTTCACACAAATCATTACCTAAATATATCAACAAATCCCCCCTAGGAGTGATGTAGTGAACAAGGAGCTGACACTCATGTTGAATCAATCCACAAAAGGAAGTAAGCCCAAAGCTTTGTAGAAATATTTAAACTTCTTCCTAGGCAGAGCCTTCGTGAAAAGGTCTGCAATGTTCTCTTGCATGGGCACATATGCCAAGCTGATCTCTCTAGCAGAGAACCTCTCCTTGACATAATGATAATGCACCTCAATGTGCTTAGTGAAAGCATGAAACACGGGGTTCCTCGCAACTGCCAATGCGCTTTGCTGTGAGTGAAGATGGTGGTGGCAAAAGAGTGACCAACACCCAAATTAGCCATAAGACATCTAAGCCACACACACATTCAACAATTGTTATGAAATCTATCCTATACTTAACCTCACAACTGGAAGTGGTCATAGTAGGCTACTTCTTGCTCAACCAAGATATACATGAGCTACCAAGCATGAAGCAAGAGCCGCTAGGGGACACACGAGTGTCATAGCAATCAACCTAGTCAGAGTCAAAAGAAGCATGTAAATATGACGGTACTGATCCCCCCTTGGGATAAAACAAGCAAAGTAGCTAGGTACCACTCAAGTAACAAAAGATGCACTTAACCGCTTGCCAATGCTTGACATCTAGGCAATGCATAAACCTGCTCATCTGTGAGACAACAAACTGAATATGTGGCTGAGTAAGGCATAAGTAAATCAAGCATCCAATAGCCTGTTGATAGAGAACAATATCAAATGCATGTCCAACATCATGAAGACTCAATCATAAACCTATCTCCATAGGAATGGCAATAGGCTTACAACCCTCAAGGCCAAAACACTACAATAATGTGTCAATATACTTTGTTTGGTAAAAGCTATTATGCCATCAGCTTGCATAAACAAAATTCCCAAATAATGATGCAAGTGCCCCAAATTTGACATCTCAAATGAGGCATGCAAATCAGCCTTAGAATCAGCAATATGCTTCTCAATAGGAGTTGTGAGCAAAATCTCATCAACATAGACCACAATGATCAGAAGCACATCATTTGCATGCTTAACGTATAAGGTGCTTTGAGTTGGATTGTTCTCAAAACCATGTGCAATCAGATAGGCATGTATCTTTTCATACCAAGAACGTGGTGCTTGCTTTAAACAATATAATGCCTTCTTTAACCTGCACACCTGGTTTTCATGCCCTTTTTAAACAAAGCCACTAGGCTGAAAACATACACTTCTTCATGCAAGTCACCATTCAAAAATGCAGCTTTAATTCCCAACTAATGTACATTCCAACCATGATGAGCTGCAAGTGCACATATGCTACAAACAATAGTCGTTTGGCATGTAGGTGCAAAGATCTCATCAAAATCAATGCCTCTTTCCTATGCATAACCCTTTACGACAAGCTTAACCTTATACTTGCCAATTGTTCCATTAAGTTTACACTTTAGCTTGTATACCCCCTTAGTGCCAACGACCTTCTTGCTAGGAGGCAAGTCACATAAAGGCCAGGTACCATTTTTCATGATAACATCATATTCTGAGTGCATAGTAGCCATCCAGTTTTTAGAATTTTGTCCTTCATCAAACAAAACATCATCACAGAGACTAGAGGCAGCCATAACGTAGCAATCTGATACAAAAGAGGCACTATGAGAGCCTGAATGAGTACGATATGACAAAGGTGCATCTAATTTGGTGTCACGCAAAGTCTGCACCAGCCATTTTGGCATAGTTTTTGCCTCCTCAATATCCGTTCTCTCATCAACGAGTGCATCATGTAAATCTGCATCAGAAATGGAATGATTTGCATCATCACATGAAACCTATAAAGACTGAGAAGTTGCCTCATTAGGACTAGCACTAGACTGTCCACCTATAAAAAGAGGCAAAAAAGTATCATACATGTCTTTGGAGTTAACAAATGTCTCTTTAGAACATCAAACTAATGGCTGAATAACATCTTCCACAAAAATAACATCACGACTAACTAGAATGCATTTAGTTTGTGTATGATATAGACAATAACCTTTGCTTTCAAAACTATACCCAACAAAAATACATTTCACTACTTTATGATCCAATTTCTTGTGATGTTGTTCAGGCACTAATGCATCTGCCAGACAATCACAAACATGCAGATGAGCAACAGATGGCTTGCGACCATGCCAAGCCTCATATGGAGTGATAGAATCCAACACTTTAGTGGGACACTTGTTAAGTACATATGCTGCACACATAACAACCTCAAGCTAGAAACTATGTGGTAAAGCCCGACTCTTGACCATACACCTCGCCATCTCCATGAGTGACCTGTTCATCCATTTACAAACTCCATTCTAGTCAAGTGTATACGGCACTGTATAGTGATGTTTTATTCCACATTCAGCTAGAAATGCATTAAATTCAGAAGACATATGTTTCCCCCACCGATCAAAATGGAGGGTGCCCATTTTACATGCTGATAAATTTTCAGCCAAAAACAAAAACTGTTTGAAGCACATAAACACTTTGGACTTTGCTTTCAATGGATATACCCATGCATGCCTGGAGAAACCATCGATGAAAGTCATGAAGTAAAGATAGTTCCCAAAAGAAGGTGTCTGCATAGTACCACATAAATCACTATGAATTCTGCTAAACCTATAGCAGACTTTGAGATGTTTATACTAGCAAACCAAAACTTGTATATATCTTTGGTATAAAAAGACAAAATAGCCTACACAAGCATTGCGATAGTGCCTTTGGAGGCCGAAACGAGCCCAGATCGTGATTTTGGCATCACACAATGAAGCTGTTTTGATCTCAAAATCACCCTGGGTATGCTCACCAATTTTTGTGTGATTCTAAGATTGTGATCAGAGGAGTGTCGATGATGCCGTAGATGAAGCAACAACCTGCTCTGATACCAATTGTTGGAGTTAGACATTTGTGGAAGCACATGAACAACACAAGGAAGAAGGAGAAGCTTGGAGCACAACACACAATACTGAATGTATTACCATTAGAATGTACAAAGTTTAGTGACCTGTTAGGGCAATAGACATATATACGAGCCGGGGGGGAAAAACCTCCCAAAGAGGGAAAAAAGTGCCCCGACGATCATAGTGTGTTCACACACATCAGGACCTAAATATATCAACAATTGTGTGTTGTGCTCCAAGCTTCTTCTTCTTCCTTGTGCTATTGGTGTGCTTCCACATACCTCAAACTCCAACAATTGGTATATTGACATTGGATAACTATTGAGGTTTTCCTGAGTAACCCTCTTTCTCACACATAGCTATTGGTTTTTATTGCTTCATTTCATGTGATACCACATGAAATAAAGGAGAGTCTCTTGGAATAGTCACGTTTAGAGAATGTTACTAGCATGATGTGGTTGGGATTGGTAATATGTTTGTTTGGTTTGAAGATGGTTCAAAGTTTAGCATGGGTAATGTCCATTATGTTCCTCAGATTTGATGTAGTTTGATATCAATTGATTAGCTTGATGACATTGGATACAAAGTGGTCTTCTATGCATAATCATTTTACATATTGAAAGGAAACATTATTATCATGAAAGGTAATAGATTGGGATCATTTTTTTCTTTATTTGCATCTCAAAAAGAATAGTTATTTGCTAATGCCTGTTATCCTATGACTGCCTTGTTGGTGCATCAAAACCATCAATTGATGCTTTAGATAAAGATTTGAATTCAAAGATTGAAGAAAAGATTAGCCTATGAAGCTTGAAGATAGTGCACATTTAGAAAATAAAGACTTGTATACATATGTACATTAAACTTATAGTTAGCTCACATATACGTTTTGTTATGGTCATGCGATTGTACATATATGCCTATATATACAAGAAGAAATTTGGGGAAAGTAGAAGAGAGCATGAGATGAGAAGAATTAGAAGTTGTAAGAGTCATTAGACACTTTAGAAGTGTAGAAGATCTCTCTCTTCATTCAGATGTAAAATTTTTCAGAGAAGAAGAAAAATTGCGCCCAATCTTTTGCTGCGTACTCCTTCTATGTTTAATCTTTTGTGAAATGCTTTTGTAAAAGTCTAAGTCTATAGTTGATTGACCTCTATACAAGTTTTCAGATTCAAATTGTGATCAAGCTGAGAGAATTGAGAGTAGGAACATTTACATTTGTAAATGTGAAGAAGTGAAGTTGCAACATGCGCAAAATTCGATGCTAATGTTTTGGTCAGTTCTCCTTTCACAATGTAAAGTTTTGAGCAATTCTTTAAGTTGAAACATAAGCTACCTA
Source organism: Ceratopteris richardii (assembly GCA_020310875.1). Lineage (NCBI taxonomy): Eukaryota > Viridiplantae > Streptophyta > Polypodiopsida > Polypodiales > Pteridaceae > Ceratopteris > Ceratopteris richardii. Next base: position 118,982,744 of record CM035408.1, read on the forward strand.
TGGCTAAAAGCATTTGAATAAACAGGTTGTAGTTTGAGAGAATTATGCATTAAAAGTTACAGGTGTCAAAGGCAACTGTAGAGAAGTATAGTTTTAGACATAGGTGGATTGTTTGAATCATTTCTGAAGATATAATGAGTCTTTTGAGATGATTTAACTTGGAAAAGGTGCGGAATCTTTAGACGACACTTTATGCAAAGTCTCATAACAAACTTTAGACATTTGGTCAAACAATGAGTGAGTTAAGTGCAACAGACTTTTTTGAGAAGTGACTCCTTCATAGTTCGTGCAAATTTTGATAGTTTGGTAATGGTCTTCCAAAATTGATCAATGTTTGAGTTATTCTTGATATAGAAGTGTTCTAACATCAGGGATAGCTTGTTCTTTTGGAGATTAACACTCTCCATTAGTGGTATCAGAGCACGAATCATCAAAATAGAAGAAAGGAGGACCCCGACTGCTGCAGTCATACAAAAATCAACATTTGAAGGTTCAAAAGGTGAAAGCGTAAAGGAAAAGCTTGAGAAGAAGGCTTGAAGCTATCAAGAAGATCAAAAGGAACTTCATTCAAAGTAAAGGTACACTTATTCCTCATAAAGCTTGAAGAATTTAATACACAGGTGAAGAAAGGATGGGAGATTCTCTTTAGATAGAGAAATTGGATAGAGAAAACTATCCAACTTGGTCAATGAGGATGGAAGCTCATCTCATGAGCAAAGAACTGATAGGTCACATCACATGTGAAGAAGAAAAACCACAATTCAAAGATCCTAGTGTTCCAACAAGGGATGAACTCTCAGATTTGAAGACTTGAATGAAGAAGGATGCTCAAGCAAGGGCATCATCTACATGGAAGTCTAGGACTACTTGCTACCTCATATTAGAGGACTTGAAAGCGCAAGTGACATATGGAATGCTTTGGAGGAGCATTTCCAAAATACTACAAAGTCAAGGAAGGAATCCTTATGGGCAGAGTTCACTACATTTAAAAAGAAAGCTTCTCAATCCATTTCTGATTATGTAACAAGGATGAAGGACATTGTAGATGCATTAGGAGTAGTTGATGAAGATATTGAGGAGGATAAATTGGTAAGGCAAATCCTCAGATATTTGAGAGTAGATGAGAAATGGAAGCCATTCATTTTGTCTACTGAATTATCACTAGATCATTTCACTCTTGATTTAAATCAATTGCTAAGACACATGCTAACTTTTGAGCAAGATGTCAAAGGTGATGGTGAAAGACTGCAGGTCAAGCAATGTATTCAAAGGATAAGAAGAAGAATAGCAAAGGCAAGCAACAATTAAATGAAGAAGAAGGTACAACTAGCCAAGCCAACTTCCTGAGAGGAAGAGGAGGTGGCAAAGGTAGAGGAAGAGGCAGAAGCAATAAAGATGGAGCCAAAGCTTGCTGGATTTGTGGTAAGAAAAATCATTTAGGTCATGATTGTTGGCATAATAATTAGAATAATCAAGAGGAAGAGGTGGTAAAAACCAAAGAGGTAATTTCAGAGGTAGCGGTTACTTTGGAAGAAATGCAAGTAGAGGTTTCCAAAGTCAATCCTACAACAATACCTACTACAATTATGCTTCAGATCAGAAAGAAGATTCAACCTTAATCATGAATGCAACCTGTGAAAGAAAAAGTGAAGACCAAAGAGTCTTCTACATTGACTCAGGGTGTAGCAATCACCTGACTAGTAATATAGCCTTGATGACTGATTTGGAGAATAAGGTAACTAATCATGTAGTTCAAACAGGTGATAATACAAAGCACAATGTGAAGTCAATTGGATCAGTGAAGGCCAAGGATGGAAGTACTCTTCTGAGTAAGGTCTTGTGTATTCCTACAATTCCAAAGAATCTGATAAGTATAGGGAAAATTGTTGAAAAAGGTTATGAAGTAAGGTTCACTAATGATGGAGTTTTTGTGGAAGACCCTAGCAATGGGTATAAACAAATTTTTTCAGGGAAGAAAGAAGGAAGACTCTTCACATTGAAGATTCAAGGTAATGTTGGTCATGCCTTGTTTACTTATGGAGGACATAAGACCTTTGAGCCAGATCTTTGGCATAAAAGGCTTGGGCATTTCAATGAAAGAGGTATTAAGGATATGGTTAACAATGGTTCAATGTTTGGATTGCCTAATGTTGCAGGTCAACATATGAAATATAGATGTGAGGCATGTCAATTGGGTAAGGCTCATAAGCAATCATATTCTAAGCATGGTTTCATGTATTTAGAGAAGCTTGAGTTTGTACACACAGATGTGTGGGGACCATCAAAGGATTTCAGTATAAATGGTTCAAGATATTCTATGATTTATGTTGATGATGCTACCAGGTGGATCAATATATATGTGATCAAAGATAAATCAGAGGTATTCAATACATTTAAACATTGTCATGTGTATGCAGAAAGAATCAGAGGTCAAAAGTTAAAGATACTAAGGTCAGATGGAGGGGGGGAGTATTTCTCTAATGAGTTCAGTGATTACTTATGGAATGCAGGTATAAAAGGGAAGTTACTTGCAGGTACTCTCCTCAACAAAATGGTGTAGAAGAAAGGAGAAATAGAACTCTTCTTGAGTTTGCAAGATCAATGATGAAGGAGAAAAATTGTCCAAATTATTTGTGGGCTGAGGCTGTAAATACAGCTACATACTTGGTTAATAGGTAACCACGTAAAGCTTTGTAGGGTATGACACCATATGAAGCTTGGTGGGGTAAGAGACCTACCTTAGATCATTGCAAAGTGTTTGGATGTTTGGCTTATGCATATGTGCCATCAAAGTTGAGGCATAAATTGGAACCTAAAGATAAAAAGTATGTGTTCATTGGATATGATGATAAGCAGATGGGTTATAGGTTGTGGAGTCCATCCACAAAGAAATTCCTTGTATCAAAGGATGTTACATTTGATGAGCAAGGTACTTGGTATGTAGGTACAATCAGTAATCATGAAGGTGATGAAGAAGTTTTGAATCAGAAGAAAGGTAAATCAAAGGTTCATATATTTGATGAAGAAGAGAACAATGAAGTACAAGTTGAAGTTGAAGAAGTGCCAAGGTTTGATCGAGAATGTGATGAACTAGAAATTTAAAGAAGTGGAGAACTCAGAAGGTCATCAAGACACAAATGGCAACCTACAAGGTATGAAGAAGCAAAAGGTAAAGAAAATTGGGAGAAAGCTATGCAGGAAGAGTATGATGCATTGATGGAGAATGAGACATGGGATTTGGTTCCTAAACCAAATAGTCAGAAGATCATTGGACACAAATGGGCCTACAAGACAAAGAGGTATGCAGATGGAAGTGTGTCTAGGTATAAAGCTAGACTTGTTGTGAAAGGGTACGCTCAGACATATGGTATAGATTATGATGAGACCAATAGTCTTGTGGCAAAGATGACAACCATAAGGACACTCATAGCCATTGATGCATGTAAAGGTTGGAGATTATGTTAATTAGATGTGAAGAATGCTTTTCTTAATGGTTATATTTCAGATGATGTTTTCATGGAGCAACCACACGGGTTCAGAGATAAAAGCTATTCAGAATATGTATGTAAGCTCAAGAGGGCTTTGTATGGTTTGAAGTAGGCCCCAAGGGCATGGAATTATAGACTTGTGAAGTTCTTGAAGGAACTTGGTTTCCAAGTATCTAAAGCTGATAGTAGCTTGCTTGTTAAAGCAAGTACTGACGTACTCCAATGGAGATGAAACACAAATTGAGCAAATATGGAGGATAAGAATTCAAGGATATGAAGCTATATCAAAGTCTGGTTGGTAGTCTAATCTATGCTACATTAACTAGGCCTGACTTGTCATATGAAGATTCATGCATTGTCCTAGGAAAGAACATTGGGTTACAGGACAAAGAGTGTTGAGATACATAAAGGGTGCACTCAAGGAAGGTTTGTATTATGGTTTTAAATTAGATACAAACATCAAGATATATAATGATACAGATTGGGCAGGTAATCCTGATGATAGGAGATCAACATATGGATATTTGTGTTATGTGGGAGATAAGCTAATTTCTTGGTGTTCTAAGAAGCAACATACAATTGCTTTATCATCTACAGTGGCAGAGTATAAAGGTATGGTTGAGGCTGCAAAGGAGGTCATATGGTTGAAAACTCTCATGAAGAGTTTTGACATCATTCAGAGTACACCCGCTATTCATGGAGATAACATGAGTTCATTATATCTAGCTGCTAATCCTATTTTTCATGCCAGGACTAAACACATTGAGATACAACACCATTTCTTAAGAGAGAAGGTGATTGAAAAGGAGATTGAAGTCATACATACTTCAACAAAAGATCATATTGCAGATATGCTAACCAAAAGCTTGGATGGACCAAAGCTACAGAGATTTAAAGACATGGCAGGTATAAAGAAGATAGAGAAAACCTCAATTGATGTTTGAGGGGGAGCTATTGGTGCATGAAAACCATCAATTGATGCTTTAGATAAAGACTTGAAGTCAAAGATTGAAGAAAAGATTAGCTTATGAACCTTGAAGATAGTGCACATTCAGGAAATGAAGACTTGTATACATATGTACATTAAACTTGTAGTTAGCTCACATATACCTTTTGTTATGGTCATGAGCTTGTACATATATGCCTATATATACAAGAAGAAAGTTGGGGCAAGTAGGAGAGAGCATGAGATGAGAAGAATTAGAAGTTGTAAGAGTCATTAGACACCTTGGAAGTGTAGAAGATCTCTCTCTTCATTCAGATGTAAAATTTTTCAGAGAAGAAGAAAAATTGCACCCGATCTTTTGCTGAGTACTCCTTATGTGTTTAATATTTTGTGAAACGCTTTTGTACAAGTCTAAATCTATAGTTGATTGACCTCTCTACAAGTTTCTAGATTCTAATTGTGATCAGGTTGAGAGAATTGAGAGTAGGAACATTTACATGTGTAAATGTGAAGAAGTGAAGTTGCAACACGTGCAAAATTTGATGCTAATGTTTTGGTCAGTTCTCCTTCGACAGTGTAAAGTTTTGAGCAAGAAAGCACTAATTCTTTAAGTTGAAAGGTAAGCTACCTATGGCTAAAAACATTTGAATAAATGGGTTGTAGTTTGAGAGAACTATGCATTAAAAGTTACAGGTGTCAAAGTCGACTGTGGAGAAGTATAATTTTAGACATAGGTGGATTGTTTGAATCATTTCTCAAGATATAATGATTTTTTTGAGATGATTTAACTTAGAGAAGGTGTGTAATCTTTAGAAAACACCTTGTGCAAAATTTCATAACAAAATTTACACATTTGGTCCATCAGTGAGTGATTTAAGTGCAACAGACTTTTCTGAGTAGTGACTCTCTTCATAGTTAGTGCAAATTTTGATAGTTTGGTATTGGTCTTCCAAGATTGATCAAGGTTTGAGTTATCCTTGATATAGAAGTGTTCTAAAATCAAGGATAACTTGTTCTTTTGGAGATTAACACTCTCCATCACGCCTTATGTCATGTTCATTTGGGACATGGCTTATAGTGGAATGGAAAGTTTTTCATTTTATGGCTACTTGTGTTTGTTGGAGTTCGAGGTCTGTGAAATCACGTGAATAGCACAAGGAAGAAGAGGAAGCTTGGAGCACATCACATAGTACTGAATGTATTAACAAGAGAATATACAAAGATAAGTAACCCATTAGGGTAATAGGCATATATACAAGATGGGGGGAAAAACCTCCTAAAGAGGGAAAAAGGTGCCATGTCAGTCCTAGTGTGTTCACACACATCAATAGCTAAATATATCAACAAATCCCCCTAGGAGGGATGCGGTGAACAAGGAGTTGACACTCATGTATAAGGAAGGGCCAAGCTATTTGGAATCAATCCAAAAAAGGAAGTAATCTTAAAGCTTTGCAAAAAGCTTCAAACTTCTCCCTAGGCGGAGCCTTTGTGAAAAGGTCTTATGTTCTCTTGTGTGGGCACATATGCCAAACTCATCTCTCTAGCAGAGAACTGTTGGAGTTAGACGTCTGCGGAAGCACGCGAACAACACAAGGAAGAAGAAGAAGCTTGGAGCACAACACACAAGACTGAATGTATTACTAGAGAATGTACAAAGATAAGTAGCCCATTAGGGCAATAGGCGTATATACAAGCTGGGGGAAAAAAACCTCCTAAAGCGGGAAAAAAGTGCCCCGGCGGTCCTAGAGTGTTCACACACATCACTACCTAAATATATCAACAAATCCCCCCTGGGAGTGATGCGGTGAACAAGGAGCTGGCACTCATGTATAAGGAAGTGCCGAGCTATGTGGAAATCACTCCACAAAAGGAAGTAAGCCCAAAGCTTTGCGGAAAGCTTCAAACTTCTCCCTAGGCAGAGCCTTCGTGAAAAGGTCTGCAATGTTCTCCTGCGTGGGCACATATGCCAAGCTGATCTCCCCAGCAGAGAACCTCTCCCTGACATAGTGATAATGCACCTCAATGTGCTTAGTGCGAGCATGGAACACAGGGTTCCTCGCAACTGCCAATGCGCTCTGACTGTCAGTGAAGATGGTGGTGGCAGAAGACTGGCCAACACCCAAATCAGCCATAAGGCGTCTGAGCCACACACACTCAACAGTCGCTGTGAAAGCTGCCCTATACTCAGCCTCACAACTGGAAGTGGCCACAGTAGGCTGCTTCTTGCTCAACCAAGATATACATGAGCTACCAAGCATGAAGCAAAAACCACTGGTGGACACATGAGTGTCATAGCAACCAGCCCAATCTGAGTCAGAAAAAGCATGCAAATCTGGCGGTAGTGATCCCCCCTTGGGATAAAACAACCCAAGTAGCCGAGTACCACTCAAGTAGCGAAAGATGCGCTTAACCGCTTTCCAATGCGTGACTCCTGGGCAATGCATAAACCTGCTCATCTGTGAGACAACAAACTGAATATCTGGCCGAGTAATGCATAAGTAAATCAAGCATCCAACAGCCTGCTGATAGAGAACAACATCAAATGCATCTCCAGCATCATGAAGACTCAATCGTAAACCTGTCTCCATAGGAGTGGCAATAGGCTTACAGTCTTCAAGGCCAAAACGCTCCAATAATGTGTCAATATATTTCGTTTGACACAAAGCCATTCCACCATCAACTTGCATAAACTGAATGCCCAAATAGTGATGCAAATGCCCCAAATCAGACATCTCAAATGAGGCATGCAAATCAGCCTTGAAATCAGCAATATGCTTCTCAAGAGGACCAGTGAGCAGCATGTCGTCTACATAGACAACAATGATCAAAAGCACATCATTAGCACGCTTAACATATAAGGTGCTTTCAGTTAGACTGTTCTCAAAACCATGTGCAATCAGATAGGCATGTATTTTCTCATACCAAGCACGTGGTGCTTGCTTTAAACCATATAACGCCTTCTTTAACCTGCACACCTGGTTTTCATGCCCTTTCTGCACAAAGCCACGGGGCTGAAAAACATACACTTCTTCATGCAAGTCACCATTCAGAAATGCTGTTTTAACGTCCAACTGATGTACATTCCAACCATGATGGGCTGCAAGTGCACAAATGCTCCGAACAGTAGTCATACGGCATGTAGGTGCAAAGGTCTCATCAAAATCAATGCCTCTTTCCTGCGCATAACCCTTTGCAACAAGCCTAGCCTTATACCTGTCAACTGTACCATCAGGTTTACGCTTCAGCTTGTATACCCACTTAGTGCCAATGGCCTTCTTGCTAGGGGGCAAGTCACATAAAGACCATGTACCATTCTTCATTATAGCATCATATTCAGATTGCATAGCAGCCATCCAATTTTCTGAATTTTGTGCTTCATCAAAAGAAACAGGCTCATTCTCATCACAGAGACTAGATGCAGCCATAACATAGCAATCTGATGCAAAGGAGGTACTATGAGAGCCTGAACGAGTACGATATGACAAAGGTGCATCTAATTTGCTGTCACGCAAAGTCTGCACCAGCCATTTTGGCATAGTTTTTGCCTGTTCAATATCAGCTCTCTCATCAACAAGTGCATTATGTAAATCTGCATCAGAAATGGAATGATCTGCATCATCATATGAAACCTGCAAAGGCTGAGAAGTTGCCTCATTAGGACCAGCGCTAGCCTGTCCACCTGTAAAAAGAGGCATCAAAGTATCATACATGTCTTTGGAGCTAACAAATGTCTCCTTAGTACATGAAAGCAATGGCTGAATAGCATCTTCCACAAAGACAACATCACGGCTAACCAGAATGCGTTTAGTCTGTGGATGATACAGACGATAGCCTTTACTTTCAGAACTGTACCCAACAAAAATACATTTTACTGCCTTATCATCCAATTTTCTGCGATGTTGTTCAGGCACTAATGCATATGCCAAACAACCAAAAACACGCAGATGAGCAACAGATGGCTTGCGGTCATGCCAAGCCTCATATGGAGTGATAGACTGCAACGCTTTCGTGGGACACCTGTTCAGTACATATGCTGCACACATGACAGCCTCAAGCCAGAAACTATGTGGTAAAGCTTGACTTTTGACCATGCACCTCGCCATCTCCATGAGTGACCTGTTCTTTCGTTCAGCAACTCCATTCTGTTGAGGTGTATACGGCACTGTACACTGGTGTTTTATCCCACGTTCAGCCAGAAATGCATTAAAATCTGAAGACATATATTCCCCCCCTCGATCAGAACGGAGGGTGCCCATTTTACATGCTGACAGATTTTCAGCCAAAACCAAAAACTGTTTGAAGCACATGAACACTTTGGACTTTGCTTTGAGTGGATATACCCATGCATGCCTGGAAAAATCATCAATGAAAGTCACGAAGTAAAGGTAATTTCCAAAAGAGGGTGTCTGCATAGGACCACAGACATCACTATGTACAAGCTGCAATTTCTGCATAGCCCGAACTGAACCATCTTTTGGAAAGGAAGAACGCTGCATTTTGCCCAAAATACAGCCTTCACAAACATGTTTTCCAGGTGCCTCAAGTTTGGGCAAAGAGGACACCATTTCAGATTTCTGCAGGCGTAACAAACTAGCAAAATTCAGATGATCAAAGCGTGCATGCCAAAGCTTTGCATCTGACATAGCCTGAGAATCATGAACTGCACATGCCGAATCATTCACAGATTTTTCATAGTCTATGAGCTTATATAGCCCACGACATAAAATGCCAGAAGCAATAATCACATCGCCATTTGAGAGATCATGGACTGTACACCTGTCATCAACGAATTTCACAACCAAGCCAATCTTGGCTAATGCAGAAACTGATAACAGGTTCTTTTTGATCCCTGGCACAAATAAAGCATCTGACAAAGTGAAAGAACTACCATCAGCAGTAGTCAGAATGATCTTACCAACTCCCATAACAGGATAAGAGGAGTTATTGGCGCATGTGACAGTATTCCCTGTAGGGGCAGGCTCGAGTGAAGAGAAGAAACTGCGCTGCGAGGTAATATGTTTGGTCGCCCCACTGTCAAAGTACCAAACATCTGAGTCTACTGCAGACATGCACTGATCATGAGAAGATGGGTCGAAACTGCAGACAGTAGTAAACGCCCATTCTTCTTCCTGCACAAGATTTGCAGACTCTGTTTTTGGTGTAGAGGCCTCTGCAACAACCATTCCAGCCTCTTTCTTCTTTGCCTCTTTAGCAGCCAGTTTTGGACAGTTCTTTATAATATGATCATTTCCTTTACAGTACTTGCAGAACAATTTCTGCTTTTCTGATTTCTTCTCATCTTTATCCTGGTTCTTCGATTGTGCAGCATTTGCAGATTTCTGCTTACTAGTAGAAGAGCTCCATTTTCTTTTGCCCTTCTGACTAGCCAGGAAAGCTTGATCTGCAACACGCATAATGGACCTGTTCTGCCTGGACTGATCTTCCTGCAACAGAACAGAGACTAATTCCTCAAATGACAAGGCATTCGGATTGCCTTTCATCATCAATCGAAGAGTAGAGGCAAAACTCTGATATGAATCAGGAAGGCCATTCAGAACGGTCTGCACAAGTGAGCTATCTGGTATAACCTCATCAGTAGAAATCAATTGTTCCTTCAGGTCTTTGATCTTTGTAAGAAAACTATCCATCGAATCACCTTCATTCATGTGCTCACTCTCCAACTGTTTTCGGAGGTAAGCAACACGAGCCTCATTCCTAGCCTGGTACAAAGTGGTAAGTGTATCCCAAGCATCCTTTGCTGTTCTACAAGACGTACGGAATACATCACTGCTTTCAGCCATGGCCGGTGACTAAAATACCTTGATGCAGAAAATTGACTGTATCTCAAAAAGTTGAACAGAACTGCCCAGACGAGTTCTGCTAGACCTGTAGCAGACTTCGAGACGCTTAAACTGGCGAACAGAAACTAGTATATACCTTTGGCACAAAAGGACGAAATAGCCTGCACAAGCACTACTCACCAAATTTTGTGCGAATCTGAGACTGCAAACGGAGGAGTGTCGACGGCGCCCTAGAAGAAGCAACGACCTGCTCTGATACCAATTGTTGGAGTTAGACGTCTGCGGAAGCATGCGAACAGCACAAGGAAGAAGAAGAAGCTTGGAGCACAACACACAAGACTGAATGTATTACTAGAGAATGTACAAAGATAAGTAGCCCATTAGGGCAATAGGCGTATATACAAGCCGGGGGAAAAAAACCTCCTAAAGAGGGAAAAAAGTGCCCCGGCGGTCCTAGAGTGTTCACACACATCACTACCTAAATATATCAACAAGAACCTCTCCCTGATATAATGATAGTGCACCCCATATGTTTAGTGCGACCATGAAACACATGGTTCCTTGCAACCATGTATGGTGGTAGAAGATGGTGGTGGTAGAAGACTGACCAACACCCAAATCAACCATAAGGTGTCTGAGCCACACACACTCAATAGTCACTTTGAAAGCTGCCCTATACTTAGCCTCACAACTCGAAGTGGCCATAGTAGGCTACTTCTTGCTCAACATAGATATACATGAGCTAGCAAGCATGAAGCAAAATCCACTAGTGGACACACGAGTGTCATAGCAAGGAACCCAATGAGAGTAAAAAAAGGCATGTAAATCTAGTGATAGTGGTCCCCCCTTGGGATAAAACAATCCAAGTAGCTGGGAACCACTCAAGTAGCAAAATATGTTCTTAACTTCCTATCAATGCTTGACACCTCGACAATGCATAAACTTGCTCATCTGTAAGACAACAAACATAATATTTGGCTGAGTAATGCATAAGTAAATGAAGCATCCAACAGCCTGCTGATAGAGAACAACATCAGATGCATCTCCAACATCATGAAGACTCAATCATAAACCTGTGTCCATAAGAGTGGTGATAAGTTTACAGTCTTCAATGCCAAAATGATGCAATAATGTGTCAATATATTTTGTTTGACACAAAGCTATTCCACTATCAACTTGTAGAAAACGAATGCCCAAATAATGATGCAAATGCCCCAAATTCTCAAATGAGGCATGCAAATCAGACTTAAAATCAATAATATGATTTTCATGAGGACCAGTGACCAATATGTCATCAACATAGATAATAATGATAAGAAGCTCATCATTTACATGCTTAAAATATAAGATGCTCTTAGTTGGATTGTTCTCAAAACCATGTGCAATGAGGTAGGCATGTATTTTTTCATACCAAGCTCTTGGTGCTTGCTTCAAGCCATATAATGCCTTTTTCAATCTGCACACTTGGTTTCCATGCCCTTTCTACACAAAGCCACGGGGCTGAAAAACATACACTTTTTCATGCAAGTCACCATTCAAAAATGCAATTTTAATGTCCAAATGATGTACATTCCAACCATGATGAGCTGCAAGTGCACAGATGCTATGAACATTAGTCATTCGGCATGTAGGAGCAAAGGGCTCATCAAAATCAATTCCTCTTTCCTGACCATAACCCTTTGCAATAAGCCTATCCTTATACCTGGCAACTATCCCATCAGGCTCATGCTTACTTGTATACCCACTTAGTGCCAATTGCCTTCTTGCCAGGAGGCAAGTGACATAAAGACTAAATACCATTTTTCATGATAGCATCATATTCTGATTACATAGCAGCCATAAGATTTTCTGAATTTTGTGCTTCATCAAACAAAACTGGCTCATTCACATCACAAAGACTCAAGGCAGCCATATCATAGCAATCTGATGTAAAAAAACCACTATGAGATTCTTAATAAGTACGATATGATAGAGGTGCATTTAATTTGCTATCACGCAAACTCCGTACCAACCATTTTGGCATATTTTTTACCTCCTCAATATCAGCTCTCTCATGAACAAGTGTATCATATAAATCTACATAAAAAATGGAATGATCTGCATCATCACATGAAACTTGTAAAGATTGAGAAGTTGTTGCATTAGGACTAGCACTAGACTGTCCACCTGTAAAAAGAGGCAGCAAAGTGTCATACATGTCTTTGGAGCTAATTGATGTCTCCTTAGTACATGAAAGTAATCGATGAATAACATCTTCCACAAAAACAACATCACGACTAACCAAAATGCATTTAGTCTGTGGATAATATCGATGATAGCCTTTGCCTTTAGAATTGTACTCAACAAAAATACATTTCATTGATTTATCGTCCAATTTCTGTGTTGTTGTTCAAGCACTAATGCATATGCAAAACAACAAAAAACATGTAGGTGAGCAGTAGATGGCTTACAACCATGCCAAGTCTTGTATGGAGTGATAGACTGCAATGGTTTAGTGGGACACCTGTTAAGTACATATGCTACATACATAACATCCTCAAGCCAAAAATGATGTGGTAAAGCATGACTCTTGACCATATGCCTCACCATCTCCATGAATGACCTGTTCTTCCTTTCAACAACTCAATTTTGTTGAGGTGTATATGACATGGTACAATGATGTTTTATCTTAGGTTCAACCATAAATGCATTAAAATCAGAAGATATGTATTCCCCCGCTTGATTAGAACGGAGGATGCCCATTTTACATGTTGATAGATTCTCAGCCAAAAGTAGAGACTCTTTGAAGTACATAAACACTTTAGACTTTGCTTTCAATGGATATGCCCATGCATGCCTAGAAAAATCATTGATGAAAGTTACAAAGTAAAGATAGTTCCCAAAAGAAGATATCTACATAGGACCACATACATCATTGTAAACAAGCTGTAGTTTTTGAGTAGCTCGAACTAAACCATCTTTTGGGAAGGAGGAACACTACATTTTTCCCAAAATACAGTCTTCACATACATGTTTAGTAGGTGCCTCAAGTTTGGGCAAAGGGGACACCATTTCAGATTTCTGTAAGCATAGCAAACTAGCAAAATTGAGATGACCAAAGCATGCATGACAAATCCTTGATTTGGCATGTGCAATTCAAATCTTGAATTGCACATGCCAAATCATTCACAAATTTTGCATAATCTATGAGCTTATACAACCCATGACATAAAATGCCAGAAGCAATAATGATGTCGCCATTTGATTGATCATGAACTATACATTTTTCATCAATAAATTTCACGACCAAGCCAATCTTGGCTAATGCTGAAATTGATAACAGATTTTTCTTGATCCTTGGCACAAATAAAGCATCTAACAATGTAAAAGAACTACAATCAACAGTAGTTAGAATGACCTTACCAACTCTCATACCAGGATAAGAGGAGTTGTTGGCGCATGTTACGATATTCCTAGTAGGGACAGGCTCTAGTGAAGTGAAGAAACTTTGCTTCGAGGTAATATGTTTGGTTGCACCAGTATCAAAGTACCAAACATCTGAGTCTACTACAGACATACACTTTTCATGTGAAGATGGGTCATCACTACAAACAATAGTAAATGCCTATTCTTCATTCTGCACAAGATTAGAAGACTCTATTTTGGGTGTAGAAGTTCATTGTCTCTTCCATAGATAGTAAGTTTTTTGAGCTAGTCGACCCGCGAAACTATCTGTTTTGTATCGACTCATTCTCCTTGATGCTCCAAAGTACATAGTGCATTTCTTTGCACTTATCGCATGCCTATAAGGTCTATTTGAGTCTCCATAAGCTCAAGGGCTGGTCTTGTGCCGGTTGGCTAGACCAAACTTCGTCGCTTCGAAACACACTTTTCTACCTTCTACAACAATCATTCCAACCTCTTTCTTCTTTGCCTCTTTTGTAGACAATTTTGGACAACTCTTTATGACATGATTATTTCATTCACAGTATTTGCAAAAGAATTTTTGCTTTTTTGTTTTCTTTTCATCTTTCCTTCATCCTTCTTTGATTGTGTAGAATTAGTAGATTTCTACTTACTAGTAGAAGAGATCCATTAGCCTTTGCCCTTTTGACTAGCCAGTAAAGCTTGTTTTGCAACATGCATAATGACCTGTTCTGCCTAGATTGATCTTTCTACAATCAAACATAGACTAACTCCTCAAATGAAGGCATTTGAATTGCCTTTCATCATCAATCGAAGAGTAGAAGCAAAACTCTAATATGGATCTGGAAGACCATTCAGAACAGTTTACACAAGTGAATTGTTTGGCAAGACTTCATCAGTAGAAATTAAGTGGTCCTTCAAATCTTTGATCTTTGTCAAAAAACTATCCATGGAATCTCCTTCATTCATGTGCTCACTCTCCAATTTTTTTCAGAGGTAAGCAACATGAGCCTCATTACTTGGCTGATATAAATTAGTTAATGTATCCAAGCATCCTTTGCTATTTTTCAAGAGCGAATGTGGGGAATAATGACATGTTTGATAGACAAGCCTATCAATGCATGTGCATGAGCATCTCTGCCATCCCATCAAAGTCTCTCTATAGTAGGTGCAACAGGAATAGTAGCACAAAAAAGAACTTGAAGAATATCACCATCTTCAATGCCATCTGCATCACCCTCAACAACTGTGTTTGCATGTGAAATAGGATGTTTTTCAACACCTTGCACAATATTCCATAGTCCTTTTGCAACCAATACATGATGCATCATATAAGCCCATAATGGGTAATTGGTACTCATGGAGAGTGTTAATATCCAAAAGAACAAAGTTATCCTTGATGTAAAAGCACTCTATATCAAGAACAACTCAAAACCTCAACCAATTTTGGAGGACTAATGCAAGATTACCAATCTTTGCACTAACTGTGAAGAGAGTGATTATTCAAAAAAGTTTGCTGCACTTAAATCACTCATTGAGTGATCAAATGTGTAAAGTTTTCAATGAAAATTTGTGTCATGTGTTGCCTAGTGTTTGTGCACCTTCTCCAAGTTAAACATTCTCAAAAGGTTTAGTAAATCTCGAGATTTACTCCAAACAATTCAACTATGTCTAAAACTATACTTTTGTACAGTCGACTTTGACTCCTCTAACTTCTAATGCATATTTCTCTTAAACTAGAACCCATTTATTCAAACGTTTTTAGCCAGAGGTAGCTTACCTTCCAACTTAAAGAATGAGTGCTTGCTTGCTCAAAACTTTACATTGTGGAGAATTGACCAAAACATTATCATCGAATTTGAACCTATTGCAGCCTTCTCTTCTTCACATTTACACATGTAAATGTTCCTACTCTCAATTCTCTCAACCTCATCACAATTAGGATCTGAAATTTTGTACAGAAGTCAATCAACCATAGACTCAGACTTCTACAAAAGCATTTCACAAGATGATAAAGACAGAAGGAGCACTGAGCAAAATATCAGGTGTAACTTTTCTTCTATTGAGGAAAACATTACATCTGATTGATGAGCTATATTCTCATCAGTTCAGAGTAGGTGGTACCCCGCAATCTTCCATTTTAAACTTGATTAACAAGTTCTTCAAATAACTTTCTTGAGTCACATATACTCCATGTTGAGTATATGAGACCTCCATGCCCAAGAAATATGAAAAGTCCCCCAAGTCACTAATCTCGAACTCTCTCTCCATTTTCTTCTTGAGACTTTGTATGCCCTTCTCATATGTACCTGTAAGAATTATGTCATCAACATATATGCACATGTAAATGAACCCATCATCACTTGCGTTAACAAGCAAGCTACTATCTGCTTTAGACACTTGGAAACCAAGTTCCTTCAGGACCTTGACAAGTCTATAATTCCATGTCCTTGAGGCCTGCTTCAAACCATAGAAAGCTCTTTTGAGCTTACATACATAATCTGGGTACCTTTTATCTTTAAACCCTTCTGGTTTCTCCATGAAAACATCATATGAAATGTAACCATTTAGAAATGCATTCTTCACATCTAATTGACATAGTTTCCAACCTTTACATGCAACAATAGCTATGAGTGTCCTTGTAGTTGTCATCTTTGCCACTAGACTATAAGTTTCATCATAATCTATACCATATGTCTGAGCATACCCTTTCACAACAAGTCTAGCTTTATACCTAGACACACTTCCATCTGCATACCTCTTTGTCTTGTATGATGGAGAGTGTTAATCTCCAAAAGCTCTTGTAGTTAGAGCACCTCTATAACAAGAGTAACTCAAACCTTCACCAATTTCAGAGGATCAATGATCAATTATGAAGATTTTAGAGAATCTGTGAAGGAGATGACTACACAGAAAGTCTGCTGCACATATCTCTCTCATTAACTTATCAATTGTGTAAAGTTTTTTATGTAACTTTGAAAAAGGTGTTGGCTACAGTTTGCACACCTTCTCCAAGTTGAATCACTCCAAAAGATTCAGTAGATCTTGAGAAATGATCTCAACAAGATACCTATGCCTAAAACTGCTCTTTTGAAAAGTCGATTTAGACACGTGTAACTTCTAACACTTGGTTCTCTTAATCTAGAACCCTTTTATGCAAATGCTTTTAGCCACAGGTAGCTTACCTTCCAACTTAAATATTGAGTGCTTGCTTGCTCAAAACTTTACATTGTGGAAGGAGAACTGACCAAAACATTAACATCAAATTTTGTGCCTGTTTCAGGAAACAGTGAACACTTCTTCACATATGAATGTTCCTACTCATAATTCTCATAGCCTGTTTACAATTAGGCTCTCAAACTTTAACCATAGAATCATTAACTATGGAATTAGATGTTTACAAAAGGATTCTTGAAATGATCAAGCACAGAAGGAGAATGCACAGAAACATCGGGCGCAATTTTCATCCATTCCTGAAGGAATTTTACAACTGAGTGATGAGAGAGATTCTAATCACTTCTAAGATGTTTAATGACTCTAATTCTTCTCTATTCTTGTTCTCACATAATCTCTCGACTTTGCCCCGACATTTTTCATAGTATATATAGGCAAATATTTACAAGCTCATGACTATACAAAAGTATAAGTGAACTATCTCTGAATTAATGTACATATGTGTACATCTCTTTCAACTTTTGAATATGCACTTCTTCCATGCTTCATAACTTGAACTTTTCTTCAGTCCTTGACTTCCAAACCTTCATTAAACTTCAATTGTTGATTGCCCTGCACCAACAGCTCCCCCTCAATCATCAATTGAGGTTTTCTCTATCTTCTTTATACCTGCCATGTCTTTAAATCTCTGTAGCTTTGGTCCATCCAAGCTTTTGGTTAGCATATCTTCTATCTAATCTTTTGTTGAAGTATGTATGACTTCAATCTTTTTATCCATCACCTTCTCTCTTAGAAAGTGATACTAAATCTCAATATGTTTAGTCCTGGCATGAAACACAGGGTTAGCAGCTAAATACAATGAACTAATGTTATCTCAATATTCCAATTGCATATGACAAATCAGGCCTAGTTAATGTAGCATAAATCAGACTACCAACCAAACTCTGATATAGTTTCATGTCCTTGAACTCTTCACCTCCATATCTACTCAATTTGTGATTCACCTCCATTGGAGTAGGTGCTACCCTACAATCATTCATCTTAAACTTGATCAACAAGTTTCTCAAATACCTTTCTTGAGTCACATACACTCCATGTTGAGTGTACGAAATCTCCATGCCCAAGAAATATGACAAGTCTCCCAAATCAGTGATCTTGAATTCTTTCTCCATTTGCTTCTTTAGGCTTTGAATGCCTTTCTCATCTGTACCTGTAAGAATTATATCATCAACATATATGCACATGTATATGAACCCATCATCACTTGCTTTGACAAGCAAGCTACTATCTGCTTTAGATACTTGGAACCCAAGTTCTTTCAAGAACTTCACAAGTCTATAATTCCATGCCCTTGGAGCCTGCTTCAAACCATACAAAGCTCTCTTAAGCTTGCATACATGATCTGGATACCTTTCATCTCTGAATCCTTGTGGTTGCTCCATGAAAACATCATCTGAAATATAACCATTTAAAAAAGCATTATTCACATCTAATTGACATAATTTCCAACCTTTACATGCAGCAATGGCTATGAGTGTCCTTATGGTTGTCATCTTTGCCACAGGACTATAGGTCTCATCATAATATATACCATAAGTCTTGTTGGAGAGTGTTAATCTCCAAAAGAACAAGTTGACCTTGAATTTAGAGCACCTCTATATCAAGAACAACTTCAGACTCCACCAAATTTAGAGAACATTCATCAACTTATCAGAAAATTGATTATTCTGAAAAAATTCAACTTCTCAGAAAAGTCTGCTGCAGATTAATCCTTGATTGACTAATCATTTGTGTAAAGTTTTTGATAAAACTTTGTAGGTTGCTTCGCCTTAAGGTTGCGCATCTTCTCCAACTTAAATCTCTGCAAATGATTCAGTATACTCTGAGAAATCACACAAACAATTTACCTATGTGTAAATCACCTTCTATGCAGTAGCGACTTTGACACCTGCAACTTCTTAGCTATAGTTCTCCTAATGTCGAACCCGTTTGGTCAAATGCTTTTAGATGTAGATAGCTTATCTCTCAACTTAGATTTTGAGCTATCATATGTGTAAAACTTTACACTGTGCACTGAGCACTGTCCATTTCATTGAACTCAAAATTTGCACCTGTTTCAGGAGACTGTGAACATTCTTTACATATGAATGTTCCTACACACAATTCTCTTAGCCTGATCACAATTAGATTCTCAAACTCTAGCCATAGATTGATTAACTATGGACTTAGATATCTCCAAAAGGAATTCACAAAAGATCTACTACACGAGGAGAAAACACAGAAACATCGGGCGCAATTTTTCTTAGATTTCTCAGAAATTTACAACTGAGTAAGGATAGACAACTCAACTCACTTCTAAGAGACTTAATGACTCTTACAACTCCTCAATACACTATTCTCATGATCTCCTATTGTCTCCTCTTGTCTCTCCTCTATTACCCCGACATTTTTCCAAAGTACTTATAGGCAAATATGTACAGACTTATGTCAAAGCATAAGTATAAGTAACCTATGTCTTAACTAATGTACATATGTGTACATTTCTTTCAACCTGTGATTGTAACCATCTTCTAAGCTTCAAGAATTGATCTTATCTTCATCTTTTGTCTTCCAAACTTCAATTGGTGATTGGTCTGCACCAAGAGCTCCCCCTCAATCATCAATTGAGGTTTCTCTTATCTTCTTTATGCCTGCCATGTCTTTGAACTTCTGTAACTTTGGTCCATCCAAGCTCTTTGTAAGCATATCAGCTATCTGATCTTTTGTTGAAGTATGTATGACTTCAATCTCCTTATCCATCACTTTTTCTCTTAAAAATTGATACTGTATCTCAATGTGTTTGGTCCTGGCATGAAAAGCAGGATTAGCAGCTAGATATAATGAACTCATGTTATCACCATAAATGATAGGTATGCTCTGTATAGTGTCAAAACTCTTCATGAGAGTCTTAAACCAAATCACTTCTTTTGCAGCTTCAACCATGCCTTTGTATTCTGCTTCTGTAGATGACAAAGCAACTGTATGTTGCTTCTTTGAGCACCAAGAGATTAACTTATCTCCCACATAACACATGTATCCATAGGTTGACCTTCTATCATCTAGATTACCTACCCAATCTGCATCACTATAGATCTTGATATTTGTATCTGATGTAAAACCATAATACAAACCTTCCTTGAGTGTACCCTTAATGTACCTCAACACTCTTTGACCTGCAATCCAATGCTCTTTCCTAGGACAATGCATGAATTGAGACAAAACCCCAACTGCATATGATAAATCAGGTCTAGTTAATGTAGCATAGATAAGACTACCAACCAAACTCTGATATTGCTTCATGTCCTTGAATTCTTCACCTCCAAATCTGCTTAATTTGTGATTCACCTCCATTGGAGTAGGTGCTACCCTGCAATCATCCATTTTAAACTTGATTAACAAGTTCCTCAAATACCTTTCTTGAGTCACATACACTCCATGTTGAGTGTATGAAATCTCCATGCCCAAGAAGTATGACAAGTCTCCCAAATCACTGATTTTGAATTCTTTCTCCATTTGCTTCTTTAGACTTTGTATGCCTTTCTCATCTGTACCTGTAAGAATGATATCATCAACATATATGCACATGTAAATAAACCCATCATCACTTGCTTTGACAAGCAAGCTACTATCTGCTTTTGATACTTGAAATCCAAGTTCTTTTAAGAACTTTACAAGTCTATAGTTCCATGCCCTTGGGGCTTGCTTCAAGCCATATAAAGCTCTCTTGAGCTTACACACATGATCTGGATATCTTCCATCTATGAATCCTTGAGGTTGCTCCATGAAAACTTCATCTGAAATATAACCATTCAAAAAAGCATTCTTCACATCCAATTGACATAATTTCCAACCTTTGCATGCAGCAATTGCTATAAGTGTCCTGATGGTTGTCATCTTTGCCACAGGACTATAAGTCTCATCATAATCAATACCATATGTCTGAGCAAACCCTTTCACAACAAGTCTAGCTTTGTACCTAGACACACTTCCATCTGCAAATCTTTTTGTCTTATAAACCCACTTACATCCAATGATCTTCCGACTATTTGGTTTTGGAACCAAATCCCATGTTTGATTCTCCATCAATGCATCATATTCTTCCTGCATAGCTTTCTCCCAATTTTCTTTACCTTTTGCCTCTTCATATGTAGAAGGATCTTCATCTGCTTTTACTATGTAAGCATAATCTTTGGTAGCCAAAAATGAAGTATCATAGCTATACCTTGTAGGTTGCCATTTGTTCCTTGTAGACCTCCTACGTTCTCCACTTCTTGAGGTTTCTGGTTCTTCACATTCAGGATCAAATCTTGGTGTCTCTTCCACTTCAACCTGCACTTCATGATTCTCTTGTTCATCAAATATCTAAACCTTTGATTTACCTTTCCTTTGGCTTACAATTTCTTCATCATCTGTATTAATATTGATAGTACCTGCATACCAAGTACCTTGCTCATCAAATGTAACATCTTTTGACACAAGAAAATGTTTTGTGGATGGATTCCACAACCTGTATCCCATCTGCTTATCATCATAACCAATAAACATATATTTTTCAGCTTTAGGTTCCAATTTGTGCCTTAATTGTGATGGCACATATGCATAGGCCAAACATCCAAATACTTTGCAATGGTCTAGTGTAGGTCTCTTACCCCACCATGCCTCATAAGGTGTCATACCCTGCAAAGCTTTACAAGGTAGCCTATTGACTAAATAAGTAGCTGTATTTACAGCCTCAGCCCACAAATAATTTGGGCAATTTTTCTCCTTCATCATGGACCTTGCAAACTCAACAAGAGTCCTATTCCTCCTTTCTGCTACACCATTTTGTTGAGGAGAGTACCTGCAAGTAACCTCTCTTTTTATACCTGCATTCCACAAATAATCACTGAACTCATTAGAGAAATACTCTCCCCCTCCATCTGACCTTAGTCTCTTCAACTTATGTCCTGTAATTCTCTCTGCATACATATGATAATGTTTGAAAGTATTGAATACTTCTGACTTATCTTTGATCACATAGATAGTGATCCATCTGGTAGCATCATCAACATAAATCACATAATACCTTGAGCCATTGATACTGAAGTCCTTTGATGGTCCCCACACATCTGTGTGTACCAACTCAAGTTTCTCTGAATACATAAACCCATGCTTGGAATAAGGTTGCTTATGAGCCTTACCTAATTGACATGCCTCACACCTGTATGTCATATGTTGACCTGCAACATTAGGCAATCCAAGCACTGAACCA
This sequence comes from Ceratopteris richardii, assembly GCA_020310875.1. Lineage (NCBI taxonomy): Eukaryota > Viridiplantae > Streptophyta > Polypodiopsida > Polypodiales > Pteridaceae > Ceratopteris > Ceratopteris richardii. The sequence continues at coordinate 119,004,848 of CM035408.1, forward strand.
TTATTAATCATGTCTTTAATACCTCTTTCATTGAAATGTCCAAGTCTCTTGTGCCAAAGATCTAACTCAGAGATCTTATGTCCTCCATAGGTGAACAAGGCATGACCAACATTACCTTGAATCTTCAATGTGAACAATCTTCCTTCTTTCTTCCCTGAAACAATTTGTTTATACCCATTTCTAGGGTCTTCCACAAACACTCCTTCATTAGTGAACCTTACTTCATAACCTTTTTCCACAATTTGTCCTACACTTATCAAATTCTTAGGAATTGTAGGAACATACAAGACCTTACTCAATAAGGTGCTACCATCCTTGGCCTTCACTGATCCAATTGACTTCACATTGTGCTTTGTGTTGTCACCTGTTTGAACAACATGATTAGATACCTTATTCTCCAAATCAGTCATCAAGGCTATATTACCACTCAGGTGATTGCTACACCCTGAGTCAATGTAGAAGACTCTTTGATCTTCATTCTGCCTTTCACAAGTTGCATTCATTATCAATGTTGAATCTTCCTTTTGATCTGAAGCATAATTGTAGTAGGTATTGTTATATTGTTGACTTTGAAAACCTCTACCTGCATTTCTTCCAAAGTAACCCCTACTACCTCTGCCTCTGAAATTACCTCTTTGATTTCTGCCACCTCTTCCTCTTGAATTATAGTTTTGATTGTATCCTCCATTACTTTGATTATTATGCCAACAATCATTAGCTAAATGATTTGTCTTACCACAAATCCAACATGCTTTGGCTCCATCTTTGTTGTTCCTGCCTCTTCCTCTACCTTTGCCACCTCCTCTACCTCTTAGGAAGTTGGCTTGACTAGTTGTGCCTTCATCTTCACCTGATTGTTGCTTTCCTTTGTTAGCTTTCTTCTTGTCCTTTGAGTACATTGCATGACCTGTACTTTTGTCACCATCTCCTTTAACATCCTGCTCAAATGTTAGCATATGACCTAGCAACTGATTTAAATCAGGAGTGAAATGATCAAGTGATAATTCTGTAGACAAAATGAATGGCTTCCATTTGTCATCACCTCTCAAACCTGTAAGGATTTGCCTTACCAATTTATCCTCCTCAATATCTTCATCAACAGCTCCTAATGCATCTGCAATGTCTTTCATCCTTGTTACATAATCTGAAATGGATTGAGAAGCCTTCTTCTTGAAAGTTGTAAATTCTGCCCATAAAGATGCCTTCCTTGACTTTGTGGTGTTTTGGAAATGCTCTTCCAAAGCATTCTATATATCACTTGCACTTTCAAGACCTCTAATGTGAGGTAGCAAGTAATCATTGACTGCCATATAGATAATGCTCCTAGCTTGAGCATCTTTCTTCATCCAAATCTTCAAATCTGACAATTCCTCCCTAGTTGGAACACTAGGATCTCTGAATTGAGGCTTTTCTTCTTCTCCTGTAATGTAAGCTATCAAATCTTTGCTCATTAGATGAGCTTCCATCCTCATTGACCATGCATGATAGTTCTCTCTATCCAACTTCTCTATTTGAAGAGAATCTCCCATCCTTCCTTCACCTGTATATTGAATTCTTCAACCTTTATAAAGTATAAGGTTACCTTTACTTTGAATGATACTCCTTTTGACTTCCTTGATGTCGTATGATCTCCTTCTCAAGCTTTCCTTGCAAGTTTTCACCCTTTGAATCTTCAGATGTCAAATTCTTTGTAGCTGCAGCAGTCGGGATCCTCCTTTTCTTTAATTCAGATGCTTCCTGCTCTGATACCACTGTTGGAGAGTGTTAATCTCCAAAAGAACAAGTTGACCTTGAATTTAGAGCACCTCTATATCAAGAACAACTTCAGACTCCACCAAATTTAGAGAACATTCATCAACTTATCAAAAAATTGATTATTCTGAAAAAATTCAACTTCTTAGAAAAGTCTGCTGCAGATTAATCCTTGATTGACTAATCATTTGTGTAAAGGTTTTGATAAAACTTTGTAGGTTGCTTCGCCTTAAGGTTGCGCATCTTCTCCAACTTAAATCTGTGCAAATGATTCAGTATACTCTGAGAAATCACACAAACAATTTACCTATGTGTAAATCACCTTCTATGCAGTAGCGACTTTGACACCTGCAACTTCTTAGCTATAGTTCTCCTAATGTCGAACCCGTTTGGTCAAATGCTTTTAGATGTAGATAGCTTATCTCTCAACTTAGATTTTGAGCTATCATATGTGTAAAACTTTACACTGTGCACTGAGCACTATCCATTTTATTGAACTCGAAATTTGCGCCTGTTTCAGGAGACTGTGAACATTCTTTACATATGAATGTTCCTACACACAATTCTCTTAGCCTGATCACAATTAGATTCTCAAACTCTAGCCATAGATTGATTAACTATGGACTTAGATATCTCCAAAAGGAATTCACAAAAGATCTACTACACGAGGAGAAAACACAGACACATCGGGCACAATTTTTCTTAGATTTCTCAGAAATTTACAACTGAGTAAGGATAGACAACTCAACTCACTTCTAAGAGACTTAATGACTCTTACAACTCCTCAATACACTATTCTCATGATCTCCTATTGTCTCCTCTTGTCTCTCCTCTATTACCCCGACATTTTTCCAAAGTACTTATAGGCAAATATGTACAGACTTATGTCAAAGCATAAGTATAAGTAACCTATGTCTTAACTAATGTACGTATGTGTACATTTCTTTCAACCTGTGATTGTAACCATCTTCTAAGCTTCAAGAATTGATCTTATCTTCATCTTTTGTCTTCCAAACTTCAATTGGTGATTGGTCTGCACCAAGAAGTCTGAGCAAAACCCTTCACAACAAGTCTAGCTTTATATCTAGACACACTTCCATCTGCATACCTCTTTGTTTTGTAGACCCATTTGCATCCAATGATCTTCTGACTATTTGATTTAGGAACCAAATCCCATGTTTGATTTTCTATCAATGCATCATACTCTTCCTGCATAGCTTTCTCCCAATTTTCCTTACCTTTTGCCTCTTCATAGGTAGAAGGGTCTTCATCTGCCTTTATCATATAAGCATAATCTTTGGTAGCCAAAAAAGAAGTATCATAACTATAGCTTGTAGGTTGCCATTTGTGTCTTGATGAACTTCTGAGTTCTCCACTCCTTGAAGTTTCTGGTTCATCACACTCTGGATCAAATCTTGGCACTTCTTCACCTTCAACCTGTACTTCATTGTTCACTTCTTCATCAAATATCTGAACCTTTGATTTACCTTTCTTTTGATCCACAATTTCTTCATCACCTGCATAAATATTGATTGTACCTGCATACCAAGTACCTTGCTCATCAAATGTAACATCCTTTGATACAAGGAATTGTTTTGTGGATGGACTCCACAACCTATATCCCATTTGCTTATCATCATATCCAATAAACACATACTTTTCAGCTTTAGGTTCCAATTTGTGCCTTAATTGAGATGGCACATATGCATATGCCAAACATCCAAATACTTTGCAATGATCTAGAGTAGGTCTCTTACCCCACCATGCCTCATATGGTGTCATACCCTTCAAAGCTTTACATGGTAACCTATTAACCAAATAAGTAGCTGTATTTATAACCTCGGCCCACAAGTAATTTGGGCAATTTTTCTCCTTTATCATTGACCTTGCAAACTCAACAAGAGTTCTATTTCTTCTCTCTGCTACACCATTTTGTTGAGGAGAGTACCTGCAAGTAATTTCCCTTTTTATACCTGCATTCCACAAGTAATCACTGAACTCATTAGAGAAATACTCTTCCCCTCCAGCTGACCTTATTCTCTTCAACTTATGACCTGTAATTCTCTCTGCATACACATGATAATGTTTAAATGTATTGAACACCTCTGACTTATCTTTGATCACATAGATAGTGATCCATCTGGTAGCATCATCAACATAAATCACATAATACCTTGAACCATTGATACTAAAATCCTTTGATGGTCCCAACACATCTGTGTGTACCAATTCAAGCTTCTCTGAATACATAAAACCATGCTTGGAATAAGATTGCTTATGAGCCTTACCTAATTGACATGCCTCACATTTGTATGTCATATGTTCACCTACAACATTAGGCAATCCAAGCACTGAACCATTGTTAATCATATCTTTCAATCCTCTTTCATTAAAATGTCCAAGCCTTTTGTGCCAAAGATCTAACTCAAAGATCTTATGTCCTCCATAGCTGAACAAGGCATGACCAACATTACCTTGGATCTTCAACGTGAACAATCTTCCTTCTTTCTTCCCTGAAACAATCTGTTTATACCCATTGCTAGGGTCTTCCACAAACACTCCTTCATTAGTGAACCTAACTTCATAACCTTTTTCAACAATTTGTCCTACACTTATCAGATTCTTAGGAATTGTAGGAACATACAAGACCTTACTCAAGAGGGTGCTACGATCCTTGGCCTTCACTGATCCAATTGACTTCACATTGTGCTTTGTATTGTCAACTGTTTGAACTACATGATTAGTTACCTTATTTTCCAAATGAGTCATCAAGGGTATGTTACCACTCAGATGATTGCTACATCCTGAGTCAATTTAGAAGACTCTTTGATCTTCACTTTGCCTTTCACAAGTTGCATTCATTATCAATGTCGAATCTTCCTTCTGATCTGAAGCATAATTGTAGTAGGTATTGTTGTATTGTTGACTTTGGAATCCTCTACCTGCATTTCTTCCAAAGTAACCTCTACTACCTCTATCTCTGAAATTACCTCTTTGATTCCTGCCACCTCTTCCTCTTGAATTAAAATTCTGATTATATCCACCATTATTCTGAGTATTATGCCAACAATCATTAGCTAAGTGATTTGTCTTACCACAAATCCAACAAGCTTTGACTCCATCTTTATTACTCCTGCCTCTTCCTCTAACCTTGCCACCTCCTCTTCCTCTTAGGAAGTTAGCTTGGCTAGTTGTACCTTCATCCTCATTTGTTTGTTGCTTTCCTTTGATATTCTTTTTCTTATCCTTTGAATACATTGTATGACTTGTACTCTTGTCACCTTCACCTTTGACATCCTGCTCAAAGGTTAACATATGTCCTAGCAACTGATTTAAGTCAGGAGTAAAATGATTAAGTGATAATTCAGTAGACAAAATGAATGGCTTCCATTTGTCATCACCTCTCAACCCTGTGAGGATTTGCTATCCTCCTCAATGTCTTCATCAACTGCTCCTAATGCATCTGCAATGTCTTTCATCCTTGTTACATAAGAGATGGATTGAGAGGCCTTCTTCTTGAAAGTGGTAAATTCTGCCCACAAGGATGCCTTTCTAGACTTTGTGGTGTTTTGGAAATGCTCCTCCAAAGCATTCCATATATCACTTGCACTTTCAAGACCTCTAATATGAGGTAGCAAGTAGTCATTGACTGCCATATAGATAATGCTCCTAGCTTGAGCATCTCTCTTCATCCAATTCTTCAAATCTCATAATTCCTCCCTAGTTGGAACACTAGGATCTCTGAACTGAGGCTTTTCTTCTTCACCTGTAATATAAGCTATCAAGTCTTTGCTCATAAGATGAGCTTCCATCCTCATTGACCATGCTGGATAGTTCTCTCTGTCCAACTTCTCTATTTGAAGAGAATCTCCCATCCTTTCTTCACTTGTATATTGAATTCTTCAAACTTTATGAGTAATAGATTTACCTTTACTTCGAATAATATTCCTTTTGTCTTCCTTGATGTCGTATGAACTCCTTCTCAAGCTCTGCCAAAACATTAACATCGAATTTTGCGCCTGTTTCAGGATCCAGTGAACACTACTTCACATATGAATGTTCCTACTCATAATTCTCATAGCCTGTTTACAATTAGGCTCTCAAACTTTAACCATAGACTCATTAACTATGGACTTAGATGTCTAAAAAAGGATTCTTGAAATGATCAAGCACAGAAGGAGACTACACAGAAACATCGGGCACAATTTTCATCCATTCCTGAAGGAATTTTACAACTGAGTGATGAGAGAGATTCTACTCACTTCTAAGATGTCTAATGACTCTAATTCTTCTCTATTCTTGTTCTCACATAATCTCTCTACTTTGCCCAGACATTTTTGATAGTATATATAGGCAAATATTTACAAGCTCATGACTATACAAAAGTATAAGTGAACTATCTCTGAATTAATGTACATATGTGTACATCTCTTTCAACTTTTGAATATGCACTTCTTCCATGCTTCATAACTTGAACTTTTCTTCAGTCCTTGACTTCCAAACCTTCATTAAACTTCAATTGTTGATTGCCCTACACCAACATTGTAGAACCATTTGCATCCAATGATCTTCTGACTATTTGGTTTAGGAACCAAATCCCATGTCTCATTCTCCATTAATGCAGCATCATACTCTTCCTACATAGCTTTCTCCCAATTTTCCTTACCTTTTGCCTCTTCATATGTAGAAGGGTCTTCCTCTGCTTTCACCATATAAGCATAATCTTTAGTGGCCAAAAAATGAAGTATCATTACTATACCTTGTAGGTTGCCATTTGTGCCTTGATGACCTTCTAAGTTCTCCACTTCTTGAAGTTTCTGGTTCATCACATTCTGGATCAAACCTTGGCACTTCTTCAACTTCAACTTGTGCTTCTTTTTTTTCTTCTCCATCAAATATTTGAAACTTTGATTTACCTTTCTTCTGATTCAAAGTTTCTTCATCACCTACATGAATATTAATTGGACTTGCATACCAAGTACCTTGCTCATCAAATGTAACATCCTTTGACACAAGGAATTGCTTTGTGGATGGACTCCACAACCTATAACCCATATGTTTATCATCATAGAAAATGAACACATACTTTTCAGCTTTAGGTTCCAATTTATGCCTCAACTGAGATGACACATATGCATAAGCCAAATATCCAAATACTTTGCAATGATCTAAGGTAGGTCTCTTACCCTACCAAGCTTCATATGGTGTCATACCTTGCAAAGCTTTACATGGTAGCCAATTAGCCAAGTATGTATGCAAAGCTTTATCAGCCCACAAATAATTGGGGCAATTCTTTTCTTTCATCATTGACCATGCAAACTCAACAAGAGTTCTATTTCTCCTTTCTGCTACACCATTTTGTTGAGGAGACTACCTGCAAGTAACTTCCCCTTTTATACATGCATTCCACAAGTTATCACTGAATTCATTAGGGAAATACTCTCCCCCTCCATCTAACCTTAGTCTCTTCAATTTTTGCCCTATGATTCTCTCTGCATACACATGATAATGTTTAAATGTATTGAACACTTCTGACTTATCTTTGATCACATAAATAGTGATCCACCTGGTAGCATCATCAACACAAATCACATAATATCTTGAGCCATTAATGCTAAAGTCCTTTGATGGTCCCCACACATATGTGTGTACCAATTTAAGCTTCTCTGAATACATGAAACCATGCTTATTATATGATTGCTTATGAGCCTTACCTAATTGACATGCCTCACATTTGTATGTCATATGTTGAGCTGCAACATTAGGTAATCCAAGCACTGAACCATTGTTAATCATATCCTTAATACCTCTTTCATTCAAATGTCCAAGCCTTTTATGCCAAAGATCTAACTCAGAGATCTTATGTTCTCCATAAGTGAACAAGGCATGACAAACATTGCCTTGAATCATCAATGTGAATAGCCTTCCTTCTTTCTTTCCTAAAAGAATTTGTTTAGACCCATTGCTAGGGTCTTCCACAAAAACTCCATCATTAGTGAACCTTCCTTCATAACCTTTCTCAACAATTTGCCCTACACTTATGAGATTCTTTGGAATTGTAGAAACATACAAAACCTTACTCAGAAGAGTACTCCCATCCTTAGCCTTCACTGATCCAATTGACTTCACATTGTGCTTTGTGTTATCACCTCTTTGAACCACATGATTACTTACTTTACTCTCCAAATGAGTCATCAAAGCTATGTTACCACTCAGGTGATTGCTACACCCTGAGTCAATGTAGAAAACTCTTTGATCTTCACTTTTTATTTCACAAGTTGCATTCATGTCTAAGGTTGAATCTTCTTTCTGATCTGAAGCATAGTTGTAGTAGGTATTATTGTAGGATTGAATTTGAAAGCCTCTACCTGCATTTCTTCCAAAGAAACCTCTACTACCTCTACCTCTAAAATTACCTCTATGATTTCTATTACCTCTTCCTTTTGAATTAAAGTTTTGATTATATCCTCCACCATTCTGATTATTATGCCAACAATCATGAACTAAATGATTAGTCTTACCACAAATTCGAACAAGCTTTGGCACCATCTTTATTTCTTCTGCCTCTTCCTCTTCCTTTGCCACCACCTCTTCCTCTTAGGAAGTTAGCTTGGCTAGTTGTACCTTCTTCTTCATTCAATTGTTGCTTGCCTTTGTTAAACTTCTTGTTGTTCTTTGAATACATTGCTTGACTTGTACTTTTATCAATATCACCTTTGACATCCTGCTCAAAGGTTAGCATATGTCCTAGCAACTGATTCAAATTAAGAGTGAAATGATCTAGTGACAATTCAATGGATAAAATGAATGGTTTCCATTTCTCATCTCCTCGACAACGTGTGAGAATTCGCCTTACCAATTTGTCCTCTTCAATATCTTCATCCACTGCTCCTAATGCATCTGCAATGTCCCTCATCCTTATTACATAACTAGAAATGGATTGAGAAGCCTTCTTCTTGAATGTGGTAAACTCTGCCCATAAATATGCCTTCCTTGACTTTGTGGTGTTTTGGAAATGTTCTTCCAAAGCATTCCATATGTCACTTGAACTTTGAAGTCCTCTAATGTGAGGTAGCAAGTAATCATTGACTCCCATGTAAATAATACTCCTAGCTTCAGCATCCTTCTTCATCCATGTCTTCAAATCTGAGAGTTCATCCCTAGTTGGAACACTAGGATCTATGAATTCTAGTTTTTCTTCTTCACCTATGATGTATCCTATCAAGCCTTTGCTCATAAGATGAGCTTCCATCCTCATTGACCAAGCAGGATAGTTTTCTCTATCCAATTTCTCTATCTCAAGAGAATATCCCATCTTTTCTTCACTTGTGTATTAAATTCTTCAAGCTTTGCGAGGAATAAAGGTATCTTACTTCAAATGTAGTTCCGTTTGATCCTCCTTTTTTCAATTTTGATGATTCCTGCACTAATACCGCTGATAGAGAGTGTTAATATCCAAAAGAACAAGTTATCCTTGATGTTAGAGCACCTCTATATCAAGAACAACTCAAAACCTCAACCAAGTTTGGAGGACTAGTGCCAGATTACCAATCTTTGCACTAACTGTGAAGAGAGTGATTATTCAGAAACATTTACTACAGTTAAATCACTCATTGAGTGATCAAATGTGTAAAGTTTTCAATGGAACTTTGTATGAGGTGTCTCCTAATGTTTGCGCACCTTTTTCAAGTTAAAACATCTCAAAAAGTTTAGTAAATCTTGAGATTTACTCCAAACAATTCACCTATGTCTAAAACTATACTTCTGTACAGTCGACTTTGACACCTACAACTTCTAATGCATAGTTCTCTTAAACTAGAACCCATTTATTCAAATGATTTTAGACATAGGTATCTTACCTTTCGACTTAAATAATGAGTTCTTTCTTGCTTAAAACTTTACACTGTGGAAGGAAAATTGACCAAAACATTATCATCAAATTTGCACCTGATGCAGTCTTCTCTTCTTCACATTTACACATGTAAATGTTCCTTTCTTAGCCAGATCACAATTAGGATCTGAAAATTTGCACAGAAGTCACTCAACTATAGAATTAGACTTGTGCAAAAACATTTCACAAGATGATAAACACAGAAGGAGCACTGAGCAAAATATCGAGTGCAACTTTTCTTCTATTGAGGAAAACATTACATCTAATTGATGAGCTATATTCTCATCACTTCTAAAGTGTCTAATGACTCTTATTACTTGTCTTTCATCATCTCTCTTTTTCTTTTACATGCCCCAACTTTCTACTTGTATATAAAGGCATATATGTACAAACTCATGACCATAACAAAAGTATAAGTGAGCTAATTACAAGTTTAGTGTACATGTATATACAAGTCTTCATCTCTGATCATGCACTAAATTCAAGCTTCATATATTGGTCTTTGCCTCATCCTTTGACTTCAGACCTTTGTCCAAATCATCACTTGATGGTTGTCTTGCACCAATAGGTAGCATTCAACTTATCCTCAATAGACAACATATGGAATACATCACTACTTTCAACCATGGCCATTGACTAAAATACCCTGATGTAGAAAATGGGTTTATATGAAAAAGTAAAATAGAACTACCCTATCAAGTTTTTCTAAACTTGTAGCAGTCTTTGAGCCACTTATATTGGCAAATCGAAACCTGTATATACCTTTCGCAAAAAAAATATGAAATTGCCTGCACAAGCACTATGATAGTGCGTTCGAAGGTACGTATACGTATACATACATGTATATGTATATGTATATGTATATGTATACGTATATGTATATGTATACATATATGTATATGTATACATATACGTATACATATATGTATACGTATACGTATACATATATGTATACGCATACGTATACATATATTCAAAGGCCGAAACGAGCTCAGATCATGATTTCAACATAATAGAGCAAAGTGACTTTGAACTCTTAATTGCCCTGAGTATGCTCACCAAATTTTGTGCGATTCTAAGACTGTGACCGGAGGGGTGTCTACAACATCCTAGATGAAGCGGAGACTCCTCTGATATGAATTGTTGGAGTTTGAGGTCTGCAAAAGCACACAAACAACACAAGGAAGAAGAAGCTTGGAGCACAACACACAATACTAAATGTATCACCAAGATAATGTACAAAGATAAGTAATCCATTAGGGTAATAGGCATATATACAAGCTAGGGGAAAAAAACCTCTTGAAGAGGGAAAAGTGCCCCGATGGTCCTAGTGTGTTCACACACATCACTACCTAAATATTTCAATAGTGATTTGATTTTTGATTCTCCATTTTTCAATCATTGTCGGTATGATAAGCATACTAGGAATGCATATAGAAACACTTGACTCTTTGATTTAGCTATTGGATCTTGATCATACAGATGTGTGTGGGCCTTTACACACTAGATTACTAGCTGTATCTCTTTGCTTTGTCACTTTCATTGATGATAATACTAGGAATTTTGGGGTATTTCATATCAAATCAAAGGATGAGATTTTTCATAAGCTCAAGAAATGGTTGTTTATGGTAGAGACTAAAAAGGGCTTGAAGCTCAAGAAATTACATTTTGATAATGGTGTAGAGTTTATCTCTCATGACTTCAGCCAATTTTGTAGTCTAGAAGAATTCATTGAGAGCTTACAAGTCCATATACTCAAGTACAAAATTTTGTAGCTAGAAGGATGAATAGAACCATCAAAGATCGAGTAGTTTTTAATTCAAACAATGTAAATGTCACTCAAGTTTTTGGGAAAAAGTAGTTATAACTATTGTTTCATGTGATAGACTTTTCATTTAGCCTTGTCATAGAGCTATGGATTGGGAGACAACCACATTCTGATCGCCACCAAGTGTTTGATGGGGAACCATATGTTCATATCCCCAAGGGTCATAGACAAAAACTTGATCCTAGGTCTAGAAAATATATCTTTCTTAGATATGGAACCAATGTGTAGTTTGTCCATTGCTTATGGGATCTTGAAAGACATTCAATTAGAAGTAGTGATACCACTTTATCTGAGTAGAAGATGCATAAACAACCCATAAAGGAGGTTGAACTTAGAAGAATCATATATGAGGATGTTAGTCTTTCTATTCGTATGCAAAAAAATATTATAGAAAAGGTTGTTCATGAAAAATTTCAACAACAACTTGCTAGTGTGCATGATTAGCAACCATTGAGAGGACCTTCATGTGCATCACACCCACATGAAAGATTAGTTCCAAGTTTGGATTTTCTTTCACTGCCAGATGACGATGAGCCTTCTTGTTACAAAGAATTGACATAGGAAGATGATCATGTCAAGTGGGAGCATGCCATGAAGAGTGAACTAGATTCTATTTGTAAGAATGATACTTGAGAATTAGTATCTTTGCCAAAGGAAAGGAAAGATTTTCCATGCAAATGTACTAAAAACTGAAATTCACATTAGATAGTGCCTTTGCAAATTATAAAACATGAATAATTGGAAAGGGATTCAAGCAAAATAAGGAGCCAATTTTGAGGAAATCTTCTCATGAGTGATCAAGATGAATACATTATGCATGTTTCTTGGATTAATTTCAAAAGAAGACTTAGGGATGATCTAAATGAATGTGAAGCCAACTTTCTTGCATGTGGATCTTACATATGAGATCTATATGGAACAACTAGAGGGTTATTAAATTCCTAGCAGAGAGACTCTAGTTTGTAAGCTAAGTAAGAGTTTTTGATATCAGAAGTTTGATGCATTGATGAATTCCTAAGGCCAGTATATGAGTAGTAAGGATTATTGCCTCTACATTAAGAGATGTTGAGATGGTAGTTTGGTATGTTTGATAAGTTATGCTAAGATATGCTGATTGCAGGGAAATCCTTAGAAGATATATTTAATGTGAAGAAAAAGTTAATTCATACTAATTTTTTGGAAAATCTAGGAGATGCCAAACATATATTTGGTATGAGGCTTACTCATGATAGGAGTAAAAGATGCATATAATCATCTCAGAGGGAGTACATATCCAAATCACTTCAATGTTGGATATGCATAGTGGAAAGGCGTTGACTACACCATTGCTTACACATGTGAAGCTAAAAAAGGATACTTGTTCACAAAATTTGATAAGGAGAAGGAATTAATGACTGA